>JAFBJT010108760.1:162628-180583 GCA_016785325.1 Chascanopsetta lugubris
TTCATTGCCCTCTGTTTGTGTGTGTGTGTGTGTGTGTGTGTGTGTGTGTGTGTGTGTGTGTGTGTGTGTGTGTGCCAGGTGGTAATACTTCTCCTGCAGGTACAGACACACACTGTACCTTTGGACTGAGAGCTCAGTCTCAGTGGGTCTCATCCTGACTCTCTGCAGTTTGTTTAGTTGTATTGAACTTGCCTGACCTGTTCTGTATATTCTATAATTAAGATGTTGTGGAAAACATGATGTCATCCTGATGATGAAACCATACGGCCTCCAGGTGGAGTCTGCTCCGTTTGACACGTTACTGTATGAAGTCTTGTTTTATTCCCTTTTGAATTCAGGCGAACGGATCGGGAAACATTGTTCATACCAGTCAAAGATGTCGTCTCTGAATCTTGGAAAGTCATGAAGTCCATATCGGATCGAAAAGTATCGAGAACTTGCATTTAGATTTTATTCGGATTTAAAGGGGCAGTGTGTGAGATTTCACTTATTTCTGTCACCTCTAAAAATGTTACAAAATAATTACATACTCTCACATCCTCCTGAATCTATAATCACCTTAATGTTTGTTTTTTTCCATTACCCTTAAATGAGCCCATTAATGTACATTTACATGAGGGGCCACCGTGTTTTTACAGTAGCCCAGAGAGGACATACAAAACATCTTTTCATTGTTAATGACAACTGAAGTCTCCTGCGTGTGAAGGAGGTGATGAATGCAACAAGCAACCTCGCCTCAAGATGCCACCCAGTCTTACACACTGCACCTTTAAAATCAGCTCTATGGTGGAACGCTCCCTGGATGGAGACAGACATTATGGAGAGGTTGTGATTCCTGCACTTTTCTGATGGGATTGAAAGTGTAATCACAATTTACGTTGCACCATAAAGTCACTCACTTGTTGCCAGGAAAAGTGAGCAACACGCTCTCTCTGCTTCAAAGTCAATTTCCAATGTCCACGCGGTTCAAAAGGAAGATCAATAATCCTCCCACTCATAAACTGACCAAATGTAAATCCTACTCTTGGAAGCGTGTGGTCTCCACATGCTTGTAAGGGCTTCTTCCTTTTCCAAAGCAGTTCATGCCGACCAATGTAGACGTGTGTTATGATCCACATCTCGTTTTCATAAGCTGTGATTTATTGTTAACCTTCCATATTCTCCTCTGCTTTCTCAGTGTTCGTCGTCCTGTGGGAAGGGCCTTCAGTCACGAGTGGTTCAGTGTATGCACAAAGTCACCGGTCGCCACGGTAACGATTGCCCGGTGACACTGAGACCACCTACCTACCGACCCTGTCACAATAGCGCATGCAACGAGAAAATCAACGTGAACACCATCACCTCCCCCAGGCTCGGTGAGAACCTGCGCTCACCCCTTCATCTGCGCTGAAGGTTGTTGTGAATGTTTCTGGTGGTTTTCCTTCGATCTAAACGTTTGAGCCTCCAGTTATGAATGAGGATTAATAACCAGGACTGTACAAAGAAGACTGACTGATTCTGCTCTCGTCATAATCGCCGATGAAGACACAGCTGATTAAACAATAATTGTCATATTGATCAACTGTATACAAAAAAAAAAATATTTTCAATTTCAACCAGTAAAGTAAACTCATGATCACATCTGGAAGGTTCACAAATCTCTGATGTTGCTCATGCGCCTCCAGAGCCAAACTCAAATCAACTAAGAGACTAAAAGCAGCCTGGACTGAACTAAAAAAACAAACTGTCGTCTGCATCTTTGCTGCCTGATTGTGTCCGTTCATCAAATCTGCCTGGGACTCAGCCGGTGGTTTCCCGGGTGAGATCCTGTGCCAGTGACCGCAGATCAGTCTTTGTGCATCTTTGGCTCGGCTGAACTCCGAGGGCTCGTAGTCTCGTGGCCCCGGCGCATCCACGTGGTTCACTCACTGCTGAGGAGCGTTCGCCGTGTTCAACTCTCCTGAGGCCGTTCAGCCTCAGCTGTGTGTGGTGTTGTAGACGCTTCTAGAAGGAAGTGGTTTGTGTTGCTTGACGTCCACCAACGCTCTGCTGGTGTGAGCGGGTGGATGTTGAAGGATGACATCAGACATATGCTTTTGAAATGCTTCCCTTTTCTGAGTGCGCTTGGGTCAGAACGGGGCTGAGTCCAGTCCGGTTCAGTCCGTTAGCACCGTTGACAGCACGCTGCTGCTGTGGACACTGACTTGATGTCTCTCTCTCTTCTCCCCTCAGCTGCTCTGACCTACAAGTGCATGGGGGACCAGTGGACCGTGTACTGTCGCGTGATCCGAGAGAAGAACCTGTGCCAGGACATGAGGTGGTACCAGCGCTGCTGTGAAACCTGTAGGGACTTTTATGCCAAGAAAATACTGCACAAGAGCTAATGACCAAAAAAACACCCACTTTCCTCCAACTATAGTGCTCCATTTTGTAAATGTTATCGTATTGTTGAATAAGAAAACAATTTTCATTTGGATGGAACATTTTATTTGTAAGAAAAGGAAACAATGACAAGTAACCCTAAATGTACTTTTGAAACGGGGCTTCTAGTTTTCATGAAGACTTGAACATGTCCAGTATTGCCTTTGCTGTTCACCAAAACAATTTAGAAAGTAGGGAGCGTGTGGAGAGCCGGGTGCGGCGGCTGAATTGCACGTGAGTGAAAGAGGTGCTTGGTTTTGAAGTGATCTGGCAGGTCTCTGACCAATCACAGAGCTGAGCCAGACTCTTCCCGTATCCAACCTTTTCCACTTATGTTCTCCATTGTATCGTTTTTTCTCCACTGTACTGCATAAAAGCTCATTGTTGCAATTTCAAATAACCAGTTACAAGGTGTATAAACGTACCTACCTAAGTATTCATTGAGTGTAGTGTAATGATATGTAAGTATTAATCAGGAGCCATGGAAAAACTGTATCTTTACAGTGAATCAACCCAGCCAATGAGAGGAGACCCACTGATCCACTGGTCTGTGATGGCCAAGGATAGCTCATGTAGCACATTATTACACTTTGGTTGGAAGGGCACATTGCACTGTAGTGTTTTGTTTCCTGTCAGATGCAACTTGATGGGTTTCAGTTCATCATTAGAAGAATATTTCCGCTTTCAGAGTGATTTGGATTCATCACTAAGATCAGCTCTTCAGCACAGTCTTCTTCTGCAGTTGTATTTGTTTGGACTGTCCGTAGATGTTGAAGGACCGAGCGGAGCCGACCGACCGACCGACCGCCGCCCGTCGTCTCCAGCGTGTCCCAACACCTCGCTGAGGTTTCACTGCCAGTTTACTCACATGTTTAATCCGTAGGCACATGTATGTGTTTCTGTCACAGACCACCACCTAATTACAATTACCCTCAGTTTTCCGGGTTTCACATTAGCCAGTGTCACTTTTACTCCAGTCCAGGGGGTGGCGCTAATGCTCTCTGGAGCTGTGATGTCACTGTTCAACTCTTAGTAACTGCTACACTCAGGAGTGTGCTTCCAATAAGAGCTTCTCAGTGTTTATCAGTCTGGATTTAAAGATGTTTTATTCCCCAATGGGACATTTCTTGGAGAAGTCACCTAAAGGTGCAGGGTGTAAGGTTTAGGTCATTTTTGTCACTTCCACATTTTTATGAATTTATAATCACCTAATTGTATTATATCCCCCCCCCCCCCATTACAGGCCGCCATGTTTTTACAGTAGCCCAGAGTGGAGATACTAAACATCTTTTAATGACAACTGAAGTCTAGCACAGGTTCTCCTGCCCGCTCAGGAGGCTGAGGGAGAGGTGATGGATACAACATGCAACTTCGCCTCTAGATGTCACCAAATCCTACACGCTGCACCTTTAACCTCTGGTGCTGTTGCGCATTGATCATCACACGAGCCAAAATTGTTCAGATGCTGCAGAGACTCGACGGTAAAGTCCATCTCGCGTGTTTGGTGACCTACGACCTCACTGTTGTTGTTTCAGCTGCTTTGAGCTTCCAGGCACACGGATGATCTGCTCCTTTGCTGGAGGTCAAACCAGTGAAGCGTCATGTGACCAAACACCAGGCAGCTGAGCCACGGCCCAGTGTTGTCCACCCATGAGCCCTAGCGCTTTCGCCCGTAGCGTGGCCATTGAAAAGCCGCCTGTAGACATCTGCAGCTCTGCCCGGCGACAGATTCCCTGCTCTGCAAAGAACCAGTCTGACGCAGACCTTTCAGGTGGAGCTCTTCCCCTGCGACATGAAAAACTGACACTGAAGATATGGTGGAAAACTGGGAGTAGTTCTCTCTATGCTCTATGGTCAATCATCAAACACTTCATTGTGTGTGTGTGTGTGTGTGAGGGTGAGTGTGTGTGTGTGTGTGTGTGTGCTTGTGCGTGTGTGTATCTTTAAACAGAGTAGGCCTCAGTCTTTCCTAAGGGCTTGAATGGTGCTATCTTATGACCTGTTTCACTATTGTGTGGAATTCAGCTTTATTGTCAATGACGGTCCTCTTTCCTTTGTTAACTTTGATCTGTCATAATTTGTAGGGTTATTTAACAACATTGGCTTTTATGATGAATCTCTTTGGGCTGATATAGAGGAAACGTGCTTAATTATTCATGTACTGTACTTTTCTCAGTTTGTTACATAAGCTGCCACTATATGTGTATTTTATGGTGCTGATTTGGAACAGACTGAACCATCTGTTTATGTGGGGATCGAACCATTAGTCTGTTCCTCGGTGCAGTCACACTATATTTTTGTACTGTCATCTGCTCTATGTCACTTATTCATCAGACAGGAGTCGTGTGATTTGATCAGATTTCAACACTACTGTAAAGTGATTCTCTTTTATATTGTCAAATAATAAATCATTTGATTTGACATGTGATGATATGTGGATGTAGCATGAAACCATGATGCACTATTCATCCATGACATCACCTCTGACGTGCGTAGAAATGATAAATAAAGGCAACGAATGTGGTCCGAAGCAGAGAGGCTTTAATCCTGCCCTTTAAAAGTGGTGAGACGGACTGAAGGCGCTCAGCTTCTAAACCCGTGGTTCTCACTCACTCTGGGTTCGGGACCCACATCAGCCCTTATTGAAAAGTCGTGAGGAATCAAGGAAAATGTTCAACTTCTCAAATGTATTCAGTGAAAAGACGGTGCAGTTTATGATGCACTGAGGTTTTTGTCCGACCTGTGTTTTGCCCCGGTCAGTCAGCGTTTGGAAACAAACTTCACGGCTCATCTTCCATCTGTCACATGGCAGGTGCCTCTTCATCACCACCCACAGTAAAGCAATGCCAATAGACAGCATTCCAATGCATTAAAAATCCCCTTCAGAATTAAAGCACAATATTTTTTTTTTACTTAACTTTTTTCTCTCTCAAAAAGACTCCACTTTTGGGTCGCGACCCACCAGTTGATGATCACTGCTCTAAAATGTTTTGCCTCAATAACCACAGGAAAATATGGGAGAGAGGAGGGATTCTGGGGTTTGATTCGACTCATAGAACGAAGACTGAATGATACAGTCACTTCCAACATTACACCGACCATACATCAGTTTCAACGTGCTCTTGTTTCTCTCTGCTGCCACCAGGTGTCAGTGTTCCTGCAAAATCTGCTCTCATTCAAGTAGAACAAGGATCCCTCGAAAGCAGCTTGTGCAATTTCAGGCATGTCAAACATGGCAGGGCCTGTGCAAGGTGATCATCGTGAACAGTTCACCAGGCTTCTGGCTTCTGGCTTCTACTGAGATCAACTTCATGGTATAATACGCCTCATTTTCTTACAACGACAAAAAGAATGAATGAATGAACACAAAACAAATGCCTCCAAATCGCGATTGATCTGAATGCACTGATCCAGTTCACCTGGAACCATCCCTGTGTGGATCAACAACCAGCGGCAGGGAGACTTCATGCCCTGGCCTGGATGATCGCACCGGACCTGGTGGACTGCCAGAGCCATCGCTGCCAGGACCGACTGGACAAGCTCTCCAGTGTTAGTCCAGCAGGTGTGCTGCATAGTGTTTGAACACTTCCCCGAGCAGCTCGCGACTCGGGATCGACACGAACCTCAGCAGGTCTGAAGCTGAGAGACGATGCTTGAAAACTGTCTTCATTCATCAGAGGTATCAAAGTCATTTTCACCAAGTTGCTCTCGAGGGTTCAGCAATAATTATGGGCCTATTGTAAAAGAACTGTCTTCATACTTGGTTATAATGCATTCAAGTTACAAATATTGGACATGCATTCATACACATGTGAAAATGTAAAGACACACGAAACGTGCTGAATATGTTGCGACACATAAAACGCGGCATGTGCATGTTGCGCCCAGTCCGCAGGAAATACCATGAATGAAGAATAACAGGAAAGAGAAAGACGGCGAAACGTTTCTTCGACTTGTTTCTTCTGTTGACCACAACACACTCGTACTTATTCCATCTCCGTCAGTTTGCCTCCAACTGCCTCAGGCCGGCCAATTTGTTCCCTCCTGTTAACATCTTATTGCCACAACCTGCTCCTCTCTCTCCCTCTCTCTCTCTCTCTCTCTCTCTCTCTCTCTCACACCCTGCAATCACCTCATCACTCGACACGCCCGCAGCTGCACCTCGTCTGCGAATCACCGGCTCGCCCATATAAGCCTGAGGTCTCAGCCTGCGTCCTCGTCCTGACCCCAAGACCCCGACCTTTGATCCGTCCTCCGACCGAGACCTTTGCCTGCTCCTGTTCGTGTGCTGTGCCCTGCTGACCGTTCCACGAAAGCTTCCTACTGCTATCTGGACTCCTGCCTGCTTTGCGCTGCCATTGGGTCCAGCCTCAACCCTAACACTTATAAACAAAATGTAAGTTGTGGACGTATAGTACCAGGAAGAACTTAGAATAACTTCCAACCTTGTAAATATTAACATTTTGTCCAGCGCCCAGTGTTGATGTATCATCAGTGTCGCCTCCTGGCATTAGTTAAGTGATTGATATTATTGCCCTGCGTCGATAGGGAAGGCTCGATTTTGATTGGCCATCTTGATTTGTGTTGGTCTGCCACACTTGATTTGAAGTGGTGTTGCTGCCTTGGGGGTATCTGGTGGCTCTGCCGGTGCTGGCCCCTTCAGCACCTCCTCAAAGTGTTTCACCATCTCTGGAGCTGCGCCGCCGGAGTGGAAATCAGTCGGCCCGTCTTGTCTCGGATTGATTTAATGTTATGTGTATTTTTCCCAGACAGTTTCCTCGTTGTGTTCTACAGCTCCTTCGGGTTCTTTTGAGTCGCTGCAAACTCTGCTTCTTCTGAAAGACTGATCTTTTGTCTCTCCAGATGTTATTTCCCACATCTTTGAGACGTCTGTTGAACTCCTTTTTGGGCAGATGTCTTTCCAGATCCTGTTCTTGAGCTGATAACTTTTGCTTTTCGCTCTCTCCTCTGATGGATGAGTTTGAGGGTTTCTGGTGTCACCCACTCCGTGGTTTTGGGTCCTCCTTCCTAAGGCCTCCACACAAAGTTCCCTCTCCATTTAGGGCCCATCCCTCCGCCCTCCTTGTCTGTAGCTCTGCGATTCGCCTTGAGAGGACATCCTTGAAGTTCTTAGCTCCTTGAGAGTTGTTGAGGTGCTGCGCGTTGTATTTAACTCGATGGTTTTTGTCTTGGTGGAGTCTCTTCAGCCCTTAGTCTGAATTTCCCGGCCAGGAGCTAATGGTCTGCTCCTCTCTTCACACTCACATCTTCCATGGACCTTCTAAACTTTTTGTTGACACAGATGCGATCGATTTGCTTTTCTGTGACATGGTCTGGTGACACCCATGTTGTTTTATGGATTGTTTTGTGAGGGCATACACTTCCTCCTTCCTACAACTTTTAACAGAAGTACTGCAATTTAAACAAAAACAGTGACTGAGCAAAAGTTCTTATAACCGCCTTGAAGTCATATGTTGTTTTGATACTATCTAATAATATTAGATTGACCTGTATCTGACATTATGTCCCTATTTCACAGATTTTCAGCCAGTGGTGAAATACGTGTGAGGCCGAGTCCTCACAGTTTGATCATGACTGGAAACCTAGATGGAGCTCAGGTCCCATCCTGATGTCAGGAGGTGTGTGAGGAGCCACGTGCTGCTGGTGTGGCGGCTCCTCCACAGCCTGAGCTCGTGCACAGTCACGTCATCACGTTACATAACCCCGTGAACGTGAGTGTGAAGGGGCAGAGGGGATGTACAGTGTGTCTTGTGTCCAGCTCGAGGTGGACTTACGTCATTCTGAGTAGAAACAAAGCGACGCATCGGTATTGCAGAATTAACCAGGCTGTGACCAGAAGTAGGTTACATCTCTTCAAAATAAAAGCCGAACATAAAGTGTAAGAGCAGTAAAGAGATGTCTTATTGGAGCATTGCTATAATTATAGAAGTCACAAGTGTTGCGATAAATGATTACTCTGATTATTTTTCTTTTAATTTATCTGATATAAAGCCCCAAGCAATCGAAACACTTGATCATTCCCAGCACTTAATCTGAAATAAAATTGTATTCTTGGACAACAGTTCTTTTAGATAACTTGAGAATTAAAATAGAGGCGCTGTACATGCTATGAAAAGTGTGTGTGTGTGTGTGACTGTTTTATTTATTCATCATGATGATTATTCTCATTAATCTTCCTGTTATTAATATCATAATCAATACTATTATTATTGTTGTTTATCATTGTTGTTGTTATGATTACTGAAAGGTATGGTGACCACAAGCAATTATAAATGATATTTAACATGACATTGAGATACAATTTCTAAAAATTCAGGCAGCGCTTCCTTTGGTGCAGTTTATTAAGTCCATTAACTTTGCAGCACTGTTTCCCTCTGTAAATCCAGATGTCCTCCTGGTCACGCTGCCGTGCTCTTATTTTGAAAGCGTAAACCGGTAGTGATGGCGTTTTCACGCTAGCGTCTCGACAGTGGTTGCGCCGATGCACAGCTTCAGCACTCGGACAGCTCCTCGCCCCGGCTGTGCGCTGTCCAGGTGCCAAAGGACAGCGCGGGACGACCGGGACCACCCAACCCGCTCGGTGTCCCCCGGGGACGCGCATCCTCGTCCCGCACCGGCCAGACACGTCCCAGCAGCCTGCACCTGTGCGCGTGCGTGTGAAGATGCGCTGCGCAGCGCCCGCTTTGCGTCTGGCTTTTGTTTGTCTCGCGCAGACCGAGGGTCAAGGGGATGAGTAAAGTTCGCGTTCGATGCGCCGGACTGTGCGCTGCGCATCCACAGGATGAGAGGACGCTGAGCAGAAGATTCTGACAACAACAACAACAACAACAACAACTCTCAGGGTGAGCATGCAAATCCAGGGGAATGGAAGCTGCCTGTGTCCGTCGCTGTGCTGTTCATCGCTGGAATGCAGGTTGACTCAGGACAAGCAGTTGCTCCCTTCATAAGGAGCACAACATCCCTGGCGTCGGTGCTGCCCAGAGTGTTTCCACCGCGTCTGAGCCCAGTTGCTCTGCCTCGGTTTCATTGTTTGATTTCATGGTGTTTGAAAATAACCAGAGTGAAATGTGTTGTTTTCAGGTGCCGAGCTTCTCCTGAGACCGGAGCTTTCTCTGTGCCACCCGGCAGCCATGGACCCGCTCCCCGAGTACTCTCACTTCCTGCTCCGCATCCTGGAGGAGCTGGACACCAAGCACAACACCATGTCCTACCAGGACCTGTGCAAGTCCCTGTGCGCCCGCTTTGACCTGCTTCACCTGGCCAAGCTCCGCAGCCTGCTCTTCTACACCGCCTGTCTGGACCCGGCGTTCCCAGCCACGCTCTTCAGGGACAAGATGCGCAGCTCTGTGGACGACCCACAATCCAAGAAACTCATGGTGGCCGCAGACATAGTCACCATGTTCAACTTGATCCAGATGAACGGCGGCATGGCCAAGGACAAGCTCCCACTGGTGCACAGGCCCAAGTTCCTCAAGAACAAGTCAGTGGAGGCGTGTAGGTCTGACGACGAGGCCTATAAATACCCCGACTGTGACAGAGGGGCCGGGTACCAACACGTGGATGCCCGCAGGGACGGACACCACCACCACCCCCACCCCCATCATCATCACCCCCCACATCGCTCCCCCCAGCAGCTCCCTGTGGATCAGACTGCATCACCCTGTCTGAAACGACCGGAGTGCAAGAAGTGCCCGTCCTTTATTCCCACCTCCGATCCCAACTTCCTGCTCGGGGTCAACAAGGACCTGAAATGTAGAGCAGCCTCCATGGACAAACTTCACCACCTGCCCCTGTATCCCAGCAACAGTCCACCATCGCGACCCTGCAAGATGCAGAGCGCCTACTTTCCCACGGACACTGACAGTGAGTCCAACACCGACCAGGAGTCTTTGCAGCGCATCAGCCGTCAGGGGCCCTGCGCTGATCACTCCTGCATCCAGAAGAGGAAGATCTTCAAGGAGGACTTTCAGAACCTCGGGGCCCTCACACCACAGGTTCGGCTTTGCAAGATGTTGTAGAAAAAAAGAGAGAAACGGGCAACTTTCATTCTTATAACGTGTAGGATTTAGTGATCTCAAGCGTTGAGGTTGCTTATTGCAGCTGAGTGTCCTTCAAAACATTGTGAATCAACATGGCACCCGCCACAGGGAGGACGTAACATACTGTTATACAAAAGGTTTATTTGACTGTACTTAGAACAATGGTTCACATTCAGGAGAGTAAACACTCACAAAATATTCCAATTCATTTCACCAAAATCTTACACACTGAAGAATCAGTCTTTTAAATGTACCTCAGCTGCAGCTCCTCTGTGAGGAAGCGGCCATGTTGTGCTGCCACGTTTTAACAGAAGCCCTGAATGGACAAACTTAAAACCTCATCTGTTTCAATGAGAACTGGCTGACACAGGTTCTTCATGGTTGGAGCTGGAGGATGATGCTGCAATATGCAACTTTAACCAGATGTCGCTTAAACATAAACCTTCAAACTTCTAGACGATGACCCCCTTCATCAGTTCATCGATCTGATATTCATAGACGTGTCTGTTTGCGCTTTAGTTTACATTTGTTAAAAACGTTTAGTTCTTAGATAAACCATTTCTATCCACGGCTGCAGTGAAAATGGTACAAAGCGCAGCCTGACGCTCGGCGCGTTGGCCATTACACAGCTGCACTTCGATTCTGAAAGGTTTTACTCCAACCTGCCAATGATCCTTTGAAGAATGCGTTAGCGGTCCAGTGATATTCTCGGTGTGTTTACAGTGTCGATAGTTAAACTGTACTAAGTCACGTCCAGAGTTTAATATGATTCTATTTTGTCAGCACACAAATCTGCTCGTGAGTTGATGTCTGTTATAGATATAAGCATTTCGGTATCGTATGGAAACTGCCACAAACCCTTTTTTTATGTAGAGTTTATTAGAGTTATTTAATCCATATTTTTTTAATGTAACTCCTGCAGGGCTAAGTGTGATTCTTGGTTTAATTCTGAATTTTAACGGTTTTAATTGTAGTCGTTTGTTTAAGAAAAGCTCATTAACTCCGTGTTTATGTTCCTGTCCAAGGTCGTCACCACTGAGGGCGAGCAGAGCAGTCAGGCTGCTGAGGTCTACCACAGGAGGGAGCTGCACAAGCCCACCACCTTCTTCAACCACAGCTTTGAACTGCCTTACAGCAACCCCTACTTCGAGCCCCCCCTCAACTCTCCTCTTCAGGAACGACGGAGGGTGAAGCACGAGAGCCTGGACGACCTCCAAGCCTCCACCTACTTTGGTCCGACCACAGTGTCCCAGTGCGTCAGCAGCAAGAAACCGAGTAACCGAGCGGGCAGGCAGCCGGTGTGGCCGGTGAAGAGCCTCAGTCTCAACACCGACGAGGGGCCTCCGGACTTTGAGAGGTCCTTTCCCAACAGCAAACCGCTGAAAGACAACCACCACCGCACCGTCAGCATCGTCAGCATGGACAACAGCCAGCAGTTCCAGACGATGAAGGAGAAGGTGGTGGCTTCTCCGTCCGCTTTTGCGAAAAAATCCAGTGGATTGAAAAACGCAGATGTGGCAGGTGGGCCGGTGGGTTTGGACAAAAGAGAGGTGGCCAAAAGATTTAGGGACAAAAACAAGAACAGTCCGTCCTTCCAGGGAGGGGACAGCACGTCCAGCATCGGGACTCAAACGGAACAGGCCGAGCAGAAGAAGCTGAGGGAGCACGCGAGTAAATACATGGACCGGGAGAGAGTCCCCTTCAAACACTCTGACGATGACTTGGAGGTCGTCAGTGACGACATCAGCGACATTTTTCGTTTTCTGGATGACATGAGCGTTTGTGACTCTCTGGGCGTCGTCCAGTCATCATGCTACAACAGCACTGGCTCCCTCTCTCAGCTGACGCTGAAGTCGGACGGGGACAGCTCCCCTGAACGCAACACGGTCAAACTGGCCAAGTCCAAGCTGGACCGTCTCTTCCATTCGCTGGAAAACACGGACGATGAACTCAAGTCGAGCGTGTGCAAGCTGGTCCTGAGGATCGGTGAGATTGAGAAGAAGCTGGAGTCTCTGTCGGGGGTCCGCAGCGAGATCTCCCAGGTGCTCTCCAAGCTCAACAAGCTGGACGAGAAGATCCAGGAGCCAGAGGCCAACGGGAGACACCGAGAGACCACATCTTCCTCAGCGTGTAACGGCACTCCTGACAAGTCGCACCCCCACATGCAACAACATCAGGACGCCGCGCTCTCGCCTCACGCCTTCCACTGTCACACCACCGGCCACAATGTCAAAGTGGACAATGGACCTTTGGGGGAGTGGTGCTACCCGGACGGAAGTAACAGTGACAGCCTCAGGGTGAAGGCTCTGAAGAAGAGCATGCTGACCAGGAGGTCATCCCGCTCGCTCAACGAGGACAACAGCCCACCTGAGCCCCAAGTGGCCAGCATCAGCAGCTCTCCACGGGACTGGAGGACAGTGTCCTACTCCTGCCACCCTGGAGACGAGAGCAAGGACCAAGATCGAGACGGCAAGGACAGACACCGGAAAGCAAAAGAGGTAAAGACGCTTTAAAAAAAAAGAAAATTCACAGTTTCAGAGACAGTAACACGAGGTTTGCGCTGAAGTACATTTAAAACCAATGCAGTATAGTAGGAATTTGGCAAAGTATAAGTTGCACTGGGATGACTGGACCCGTTTGAGTCGAGAAAAATGGTGATTATAAATTCGTGAAAATGCCAGTATGTAATTGTTTTGTGACAAAAATGACAGAAACCTGACACACTGAACCTTTAGGCTTCAGATGCCTGCAGGTCAGTGCAGTGTTGGCCATAGATGGGAGAAGGTGTGTGTTTACGGTGTGTTTTGTCTCTGCCTGTGTTACGCTAATCTCCTCTAGAACACCAGAGTTTTACAGTGCAGCTGTTCACTGCATGTGAAAGGGAGGAGTGTGTGTGTGTGTGTGTGTGTGTGTTTGAGAGAGAGAGAGAGAGTAAATATCACACCCATGATGGCAAAATGCACACATTCAGCTCAAGTAGGTCTCATCCTAAAGCAAAGAGCAGCGCACGAAGCAGTATTTTCTCAGCGACCGTCGCCTCGACGTTTTGAATGACCTGCAGATTATCGGAGGGAAACCAGGACGCTGTCTCTAATCTGTGTTCAGACAGAACACGGCTGCACGGTCTCAGTCCGATCGTCTGGAATCTTCGGACATGTTTTGAACTGACAGATTCTTTCTGAAGTGCTCGAATAGTTATGACACTTCACCATGAAATAAACAGGGACTTCACTTTAAAGGTGCAGAAAGATTTGGTCATTTTTGTAATTTCTAAAAAATATTACAAAATAATGACTTTTTCATTTTTATTGCCTCTATGTTAATTATATATTTACATGAGGAGTGGGTCCTCTCTATGGGGGCCACCATGTTTTTACAGTAGCCCCGAGTGGACATACTTCAGTATCATTCGAATCTTAAAAAACAACTGAAGTTTACCGAAGGTTCCCCTGCATCCTGGAAAGGGAGAGTGAGGTGATGGATGATCTTCCACACTGCACATTTAAAGACATCTTTCACCGGTTATAATCACAACTGTTTAATTATTTATGATTAGTCTTATCCTGATAATGCATGGTGGTTGTTTGTTTTGACCAAATAAAGTCAGGGAGTTTTCAGATCTGACACTTTTCAGTAGAGTGTACCATGGGATCGCTATTTGGCAAGCACATAGGTCCCACTGTCCAGTGTTCTCTGAACTTCATACAGTTGTGCAGCCTAATCAATACGACTCTTGGTATTGGAGTCAGTGTCATGTCGGGTCACGTCCCTGTTTTGTCAGTAAGGTGGTTTTGAACTGTGGCTTCACCAGGGACCAGAGAGAGTGAAGGAGTCGTCGTTCTGGCTCCTAAAGTCCACGAGCGCTTGAAAGGAAATGAGTCACTACGTTCATTCACTGCTCCTGACGACTGTTCTGAGTAACGGTAACAATAAAAAAGCTTTTGAAACCACATTACAGCCCGACACAGGAAGGCAGTATATTAGTCCCACTGCTTTTATAGTCATTTGCGCGACATAACACCATGAAGCCGTCTGCGTGCGGGACATTTCACTAGCATTAGCTCGTTAGCCAGTGACACCGAGATGAATGTATCTGAGTAAATCAAATCTTCGGACATCGTGTTTCACTGTGCGTATGATGAGAAACCATCTATTTAAAAAGCAGCGGCTGCGGCACGGCTCTTACTCATCTGTCCATCGTGTCTTTTTCTTTATTTTCGGCTTCCTCCAAGAGATCAGACATATTCAAGATTCATCTTCATATAAACTGTCAGATCACCCCCCTCCCCCCCCCCCCCCCTCCTGAGTAAATCAAATCTTCGGACATCGTGTTTCACTGTGCGTATGATGAGAAACCATCTATTTAAAAAGCAGCGGCTGCGCCACGGCTCTTACTCATCTGTCCATCGTGTCTTTCTTTATTTTCGGCTTCCTCCAAGATCATCAGACATATTCAAGATTCATCTTCATATAAAACTGTCAGATCGCCCCCCCCCCCCTCCTACGTATCCTGTTCTTGGGTCTTCAGGTTGACTGGACATGTGGAGTGATAGATCTGTACGGACAAAGAAAACAATTTATGACACAAATTAATTGTGACACAGTAATTAAAAAAAATAAGCAGCTTTTTGTATGATCATGAATGCTCCATTATCTTTTGGTTTATCATGAAGTTTGGCAGGAAAACTGAGAAAAATGAAGAGTTTATCTTTTAAGAGCTCAAAATAGTTTCTCTTCAGCTCGTTTGAAGTGTACTGTTCCACTGTGCGCTGAATATTTGGACCAGTACACGTTGGGCCGTTGGGGGCGTCAGTGTCAGGGCCAGTGACACTGCAGCAGGGTCCGAGCGAGATTCGAACCAGTGGCCTTTGCTTCCTAAGGTGACCGCTCAAACCACTGAGTCACTGACGCTCGGAGTTCATTTACGATTTGCCCGTGAAAAACAAACAAACATGTCAGGTACAAGTTTTTCTTCTGATTTTGACACGTACGTTTTTTGTGTTTTTTTTTTATAATAGAAACTTTACTGAAAAATAACTGTCATGTTACTTTGGCATCTCAGAGTCAGATGTATTCACAGCCAATTAATTATACAAAAATCAATCCTGTCAAATTAGAGACTAGAAGTGGCCACGCACATGAATATCTCTGGGTGTTTGAGACTCACCACTGTTGCATTTGTTGCCTGTCAACAAGAAAAAGCTGGAGGCAGAAACATCCTCCATTCAGCAACAACTCAGGGAAGTGTCTCTGCCTTGCTCACGGCCGAGAGGAAGATGGAGAATCCCATTGTGTCCCCCTCTGACATGCTAACAGCCGTGTGGGTGCTTAGTGATGTGCAAACGCCAAAATAACAGAGGGTATAATGGAGAGGCTACGTACAAACATGAGCTCTTCAGATCGGGAGCCACAACATCTGCAGTGAGTCTGAGACCAATCATTCAGACGTCTGGGCCTTCGGGGAAATGCTGGAGCACAAGCCGAGTTGACAGAAAGCTCAGTTTGACACATCAAGCTGCTCCATTGCAGATTTATGTGCAGCGCATTTTGCTCTGATGCACAATGAGAAATGTTGTCTGTTACACAATCTGACCTCAGCAGACAGGCAACACTTGAATGAACAGTTGAAAAGACTCTTTGAAGTGTGTTAAATGTGTTTGATCAGGACTCGAGGGACAATATAGAACAGGGGCATGATCATGATTGAACTTGTTGTTCGTTGTATTCACGTAAAGGTGCGTACGCACGTTTCCACCTCAACTTGATTACCCGCGGAAACGCGATGCGACGGGGAAATGTTCGTACTTCACCTACTTTCTCACGACGGCTGTCGAGGTGAGACTTTGCGCATCCAGCGCAGACGTCTGTCCGTCTGTGGCGGCGCTCCGACAAACTCTGACGCGCACCGGAACGATTGGAAATAAGATTGTAAACTCCAACCACGTCACATGCCTGAATTACTGTAAATATATATATTTGTAATCGTGCGAATACGACGTTAATATTTAATCATTCACGACATCAGAGAGGACACGGAGGAAACTTTGATTTCCATTTAAAATACGATCGATACACAGTCACCTCCGGACTCCGTCTGAGTCTGAATCCGGATAGTTTGTGTAAAGTCTGGATTATTGAGAACAATCAAGACAGAATGAAAAGAGTTGAACTCAGGTGGGATCATCCCTCTGACCCGTTCATGTGACAGCGCGATGTGACCACATCGTGGTGGGGGTGTGTGGGGGGGTGGGGGGGGGGGGTTCATTCTATCTCTGATAGATACTCTGCCAATTCACCGGAATACAGTGTGTTGTCTGCGCTGGATCCAACGGGTCACCTCACGTCCCTCTCTGAGGACCTATGTGCTCAAATTGCATTGGGGAATAGATCAGGGCAAAGATGTGAAAGCATGAATAATGTTTTCAGTGTTCTCCGGAGCGCTGTGACCTCAATACCTCTCTAATGGAATATGGTGCAAACCAGCGGACTTTTCTTTACTTGAGCAATTATAGCAACTGAAAGTGGTTCACTTGCAAATAACGACTCAAAGTAAACTGCCGAGGGGACGTTTAATCTTTCAGGAAAAGTCTCAAGGGCACCGACGAGATTGACTGCCAATGGGGTTTCTACCATACAGTCAACTGATGCTCTGAATGCGATTGATTTGTGACTCATTTCATTTGAGGAGATGTTTTCAAAAACACATTTTCACCCTGTCCTCTCTGTGTGTGGACTGATCCATTTAAGTGCTGATTCTATTCATTCATCCAAAAATCTACAACACAGGTGGCAGGTGTTGATGGTTTAGTTCTTACGTAAAATTTACCTGTAGAAACTATTGACTCCTCTTCTCCCGTACCATTATTAGTAACAGCAACCCAGCATGTATTATACATGGGGGTTTACCGGACTCTGTGGTTTTACCTTCCGGAGGAAAACACTCAGCTGTGCTTCAGCAGTGGGATAATAGGATATTGTTTGAGTGTGATTTTGAATGAATGAATGTGTTTTTCAGGCAACCCCTTCCAGGCATTGATGACTCATGTGTCAAACTCGTGGCCTGGTGGCCAAATGTGGGCTGCAAGACCATATCATGTGGCCTGTGAGAGCTTAAAGGCATATGACTGTCTAAAAATTGCCCATGAACTCTAGTTAATTGCACATATCATTTACTGTGTGTTTGCATTTTCACAGGAATATAAATGCAAATATAATATCTGTAACTTGAATAAATAACAATCAAGTATGAAGACACTTATTGTACAATATTCCAGGGAGGAATCACATTTAGTCCCACAATCAAACCCGGCCCCTCGAGAGCAACCATAGTGTTGATGTGGCCCTCGTTGAAAATGAGGTTGACGCCTCAGATAAAGGAGAACCCATGAAGCCTTTAATCATCACTCAATTCCTAAAGGTGTGGAGTCTATAAAACCTAAAAACCCGGTTGTGTTTTCTCAAGGGGCAACATGCTCCTGGTGTAAACATGAAGGGC
>JAFBJT010108762.1:0-28628 GCA_016785325.1 Chascanopsetta lugubris
AGAACTTTCAAAGAGTTGACATGCCCTCTACAAAATGTGCTGGTCAGTTGTTCTATTTTTCATGTTTTGCAACTTTGCGTGCAGGGAATTCCAAAATTAAAAGGTAAGTTGTCTGTATTTATTTAGAGCTTTCCTGGTCTCGACCGCACTGAGCGTTTTACTGTACAGTTTGTGACACTCACCCATTCACAGCCACATCCACATATACCGCGCATTTGCATGTGCAGCACTTTTTTTAAATACTCGACTTCGGCCTGAACATATGAGTCACTCATAAAGCAGCGTCCTTTAACCGTGCCGCACCTTTCCTGAATCATGTTCCGTAGCTTGAATGAATCACGCACGCATGCGTGTGTATATTTATATTTCGAGTAAAGAAAGGAGTTCCTCCGCGCCATGATCCTGCAATAATCACCACATTAAATCCACTGCAGCAGTTTCACCAACCTTCAAAAATGCAAATGTGACCTGTACTCCAGCTGGCACAAAAGAAAAGAATGTTAGCAATCATCTCACTCCCACTCTTCTCTGTGTTAACCACAGGCTTTCCAAGGGAAAAGTAGTTGGGCGAGTGAGGCGCGAGGCACGTTTCATGAGAGAATGCATGAAAAGCATGAGTGGCTGTTTCTCTGGTGGGCGGCCGGCACGGCATCACAACCCCAGACTGCAGAATGATCGGATAGTGTCTTTATCGCACTTATCGGGCTCATCGATGACGACATCCACCCCGTGACCTGGCATGAACTTAGATTTGTGCAGGGGCTTCGATCCTTTTCGTTCGCTTCGTATCAGCAGGGAATTAGCGATGCTGCTAAATTGCCTCCAAAGCATCACCGAGGTGGTGACCCTGCCCCGGCCATGACTCCAACATGCATTTACTCCAGACGGCTTCACTTCACGCAGCTAAGTGACTGGGGGCCGGAAAACCAAACTGTCAGTCAGTGGTCCAAGCCGGGGAGGGTAAGGGGAGGGCAGAGGTCCTGCGGGTGGGCACGAGAGAGAGAGAGAGAGAGAGAGAGAGAGAGAGAGAGAGAGAGAGTGCAGGAAGTCCACAGAGAGGACAATGTGGGGAGGGTGGGGCTTGGCACCGGCACTCACCCATCATGCCACTCCACTCCCAGGACACTCGACGGTGCAAAGTACTGTTCCAACACTGTAATTTGAACTAAAAATATTGGACTTTCTTTCCTCCTTCCTTTTTTCTAAATACCGTGGTCACTTCTTTCAATCCTGTGGCTCACCAGAATGGTCCTTTGCCCCTATCAAAGCCCACATGTGCAGCAGGACCTGGCACTGCCGACGACCCGCTCGCATGTTAACATAACTGATAACATGACCGTTTCATAACATGTCCGATTCCACATGTCGAAGAGATTTCCCTTCACGCTTTGTTCAATTTCAAATAATTACTCTTGATGTTCAGACATCTCCTGGGGTTAAAGGTGCAGTGTGTACGATTTGGCGACCTCTAGAGGTGAAGTCGCATGTTGGATCCATCAACCTCACCCTCGCCCTTCAGAGCATGCAGGAGAACCTGTGGGAGACTTTGTTGTCTCTGAAACTCAAAAGATCTTGAGCACGTCCACTCTGGGCGACTGTATAAACATGGCGGCCCCCGTAGAGAGGACCCGCTCCTCATGTCAGTATACTTTAATGGGCTCATTTAGCGGTAATGGGGGAAAAAAACATACGTCTAGGTGATTATAAATCCATGAAAATGTCAGTATGTAATTGTTTTGTAATATTTTGAGAAGTGACGAATATGACAGGAAATCTCACACGCTGCACCTTTAATGCAATAATCAATACGACTGATGCTGGGACAGCTTCACCTCACAGTGCTCATGTGCATGAGTCACATTCGAGCTTTAAACCCACAACTATTAAAGTATGATGCAACGGGATCCCCAAGAAAAAGTCTGACGCGACCGTAGTCGACCAAAAATAGAAATTCCGAATGAATGGCGCATCTATATGTTCCTCGCTCATGTTATGGCGCAGCGCCGCAGTTCAAGTCATGTAAAGCTTTCCTCGATGACATGACACAGCACATTACAAGCACAATGTTTGAAACAAGAAGTCGTCTCGTCGTGTGGTATTTTCTTTCAAGTCGGCTGAAACCGTAAAGCACGAGAAGGGACCCCAGCTTTGTGATCTGCGCCATGCAATATGTCATTAATATGCTGCAATGCCGCCCTCAGGAATGCCATGTTTGTGGGTGTCCTGCCCCAAAAGAGGCCATTGAAGAGGCCTAAACCTTGTCATTACAATTCCAATGATAATGACAGCTTTGAAATGCACAGGGGTTATTTCAGTTTTCTCTTCTCACTGTCATAGTAATTACCTTTAAATTTAGTCCTCAAACTCTGCCAGAGCGGAGCGAGCGCGCGCCCCTGTTTCGCTGCAGCTCACGGTGCAGCTACACCCAACACTCATCGCCGACATGGACATTTCTGTCCGGCGAATAATAAAACAATCAGCGCTGGCCCAACGCTGCTCTCCTGCTAAACAAGTTGACGTGGGAGGATTCAGGAGCTTTAATTACAACCTGCGCTAACTTTACATTGTTTCTGTTGGACGGGCGACTTGGAAGACGGCGGCCAGCTGCATCTACGTTGATCTTAGCGGTTTTCCCGTAACTACGGCGAAAAACAAATGTGGGGATGGCAGCGAGTAACACGTAGTTCTTTTCAGGACAACACGGACAATGCGCCCGACAGGGGCCAAGCCTATCTCATGTCATCATGTGGGAGGAGATCATGTGCAAACAGATCCTGTTTGATTGAGGCCAGCTTTGGAAGGCTGTAATTACACGACAAGGGGTAGATACAGCCAATCTGTGTCAGTCAGTCAGGCAGACCTGGGCTGGTTGAGCCGAACAGACTTTGTGTATGTTATGATCTGCTGCAGAGAGCGAAGGATCGAATCAAACATAGGACGGACATTTTAAAAGTTCTATAGCTACATTGAGGGGAAAGGTAAACGACAAATTGATATTGTTCATAAATATACTTATTCAGTGCTTTTGAAGTCTCAACTTCTTGACATAAAATGCGTTGCGCACATTCATACAGAACCTCTATGCGCGTCACTTACCATACAACACAACACACAGTTGTCAGTGGTATTTGTTTCAGTATGTTTGTGCTGAGTAATATCAGAATGTTTTGTTTGTAAATCAGTCAGTACTTCAACACGTCCACTTGTCAAACATTTTTAAAGATACTGTATTTTGAATTTACTGTCATCTAGTGGTGAAGTTGCATGTTGCAGCTGAACATCCCTTACCCCAACCGTCCCTTCCAAACGCGTAAGACTCATTTGAGTTCACTTTTGATGAACTGTCTTTTTATCAAACATGAGCAGTTTGCTTGCGACTACTTTTACTTTTAGCGAAAGATTGCAAAGTCATCTCGCGGGCTGTGTTAGACCCTCTGATGGGCTGGTTTTGGCCCACGGGACGTATGTTTGACACCCCTGGACTGTCGACCATACAGGCTTCAGGTTTCATTCAAACTCGATGGATGTCGTTTTGCATTTCTGGGCTTTTTTAAAAACATGTTTAAACATGGAGGCCTCCTTACCCATGGTGCCCTTCTGAAGTAAATATAAAGGTCTTATTATAGAGTAACTTTTCATATCTACGTTCAAGCTTTTATGCGCTTTAGTTTGGCAGATACACCAGGGTGATTATTATATATTCCATTGCCAATACAAATGAAAATAATTTCGCCGTGATCTTATACAGTGCACCGATAATTGTTATAGTTACGCTGAATAAGCATAAATGTGCGTTGAAACCATGTTTTTTGTTTGTCCATGTTTCAAAATTTCTGTGGATTTTTGGCCAAACCACGACTCAGGCGGCACACTCATATTCTATATACTGAGATCAGCCTGTTCTCCTCTCTCTGCCCCTGTGTTTGACTAAACCCAAACCTCTAACAAGCTTTATGTTGCCAACTGCGTGGAAGCCCTCCTGTGACTCTGGGCAACTTTTATTTAACCCACACGCTTTCAAACCCAGAAATGGTCCAGGGTTGGTGCATTTAAATGTCGAAGGCCCGTGTAAACAATTTAAATGAAATCACTGCGAATTCTTTCCTCACACATGCTGAGCCTGATAAGCAGGTTCTGAAGTTACATAACTAGAACTTATAGATGGAGCTGGAAAAGAAGGGGGGGGCGTGTGGCTGCACACGACATGTTTATCTGTTGCTATTTAGGATGCTGTCAAATTTAGTAATAACTCAGCATATGTGTAGAGGTGCATACAGACCACATCAGCCTCCTCCTGAGCAAACACAGTTACATATGCTCACACCAGTGACTCAGAAATTCTGGTTCTACGAGACCTCAACGCATCTGACAGAATATTCCAACAGTCTGAAAATACTGTGTGTGTGATACGCTGGTGATTACTGAGCCAATCAGATACAACTTCAAGGATTTTATTTTTATTTTATTTCAAGGAGCTGATGAACTTTTTTGGTTTCAGAGATGAACTGTGCTCTCACCTAGATTTATTGTGTTCACATTATATGAAATAAGATATTGACAAAAAGGAAACAACAGCATTAGGTCCTGTTTCTCATGTTTTTGTATTCAAGAATTTATTATGATTATCATCATCATCATCGTTCTTCTTCTTCTTTTTATTATTATTATTATTGTTGTTGTTGTTGTTGTTGTTGTTGTTGTTACCACTACTACTATTAATACTACTACTACCACTGCCAATAATAATAATAATAATAATTCCTATCTTTTTACTTTTGTTACCATTATTATTATAGTTGTGTTGTTATTATTACAAAAGGAAACAACAGCATTAGATACTGTTTCTCATGTTTTCGTTTTCAATAATTTATTATTATTGTTATTATTATTATCATTATTATTGTTGTTGTTGTTGTTATTACCACCACTACTACTACTACTACTACTACTACCTATAATAACAATAATAACAATAATAATGCTTATCTTATTACGGTTGTTACCATTGTTATTATTATTCTTATAGTTGTTGTTATCGTTTAATCACGAGATATTGGCATGTTTTATGTATCTATATGAATATTTATAATGTTTATCCGACAGACGCACAGTAAACAGAGTTGTTTGAATTATGGAACAGGTTGCCACCCATGGTTACCACAGGTCTAGAGAAACGTGACCCTGTCCCGGGTTCCTTGGTCTCCATGGCAACAGCACCACACCAACAGCGGGGCAGAAAACAGCAGCTCACTGTTCTCACCGTTAGCTAAACATTAACAGAGGAAACCCGGTACATTTATCCGGCAATAAACCAGCAAAGATGCCGAAGAAGAAAGTATCCAAAGTGAAGAAGACGAAAACAGGGTGAGTACTCACGTCACATTTGTACCTTTATAAAGTTACACCGAAGTTTTGAATGTGAGTTGGAAGTTCTGTGTTTCTCCTGTTTTGACCCAGTAAAGGGAAGAAAGAGGGAAAACAGGAGGCGAGGGCGGACCGGGAGTCAGAGGCGGAGAAAGCCAAAGCTAACGCCGCCCTGTGGGAGCTGAGGTTAAAGGTCACTGACCAGTCTCTGGGACAGTACCGGGAGGCCTGCCGAACCTTAGCCCAGACCAACGAGGAGCTGAGCAGGCAGCTGTACAGGGTGGAGAAGGACAGCATCGATATCAGCACCTGTCTGCACAGAGTGCAGGAGGACAAGGACATGCAGGTGGGACACTTCAACAGTGCACTGATGAAATGGTATACATGCATACGTAAACATGTAAGAGCTGATTATAAGGTGAAACCAGAGTATCTACTATTGAACTGCACAGATGAACAGATCAAAATGCAACTGTTAAAGGCGCACTGTGTTAGATTTGGTGACATCTAATGGTGAAGTTGCATGTTGTATCCATCACCTCACCCTCACCCTCCTGCAGGAGAATCAATGGTTGGCCCCAGTTGTTGTTAAAACTCAAAAGATAGTTTAAATGTCCCCCCCCCCCCCCCCCCCCTGAAAAAACCCCCTGAGTTACTGTGAAAACATGACGGCCCCCGTAGAGAGGACCCTCTCCTCATGTAAATATACATTAAGTAGCTCATTTGAGGGTAATGGGGAAAATGTATACATCTAGATGATTAAGAATTCATAAAAATGTCAATACGTAATTTTTTTAATACGATTTCTTCCAGCAATAGAAGTGACAAAAATGACTGAAACCTTACAGACTGCACTTTTAAATTAAAGGTACAATGTTAATATTTAGGTTGAATTGTTTTCATTTTCATTGGTATAAGTGGAATTAATCTTAAATATGAATGTTTTGTGTTATTGTACAATCACCTGAATGTATGTATGTATGTTGCTGTCATTACTTCAAGCCCTTATGTCAGGATTAAAAAAAAAAAAAAATGTATAAACCCTGTGGTTGTCAATAGAAAGCAATATAAAAACATAAATAGTGTAAGTATAAAACACATAGTTTGCATTGATACCAACTAATGTAAAGAATGAAATATTCAATTATGTTTAATAGTCACTCATTAAAAGTCAGTCATTTGTATTCAGGAATATCGAAAACCAATCTTCAGTATAAAGCCATGTGACTCACTAGTATTTCTATGATATCTGTACAAATTAGATTACATCATTCAAAAAATGATAGTTTGGAGAACATTATACGAATGCAACAATGAACAGTTTTGTAATTGATCATCTCAATAACTCATATATTTCATGTACAAAACTCCACAGATGTTTCAGCTTCCTGGTCAGACCTTAGATGACCTCGTGTTGGTTGTGGATTTGCCCGGTCCACCTCTCATTGTTCCCATTGTTCTGTCACCACATGACACACAGTTTGTTAGTAAACGAGTGTAAGCCGGTGGAGAGTGATGGGCTCGGACGTTCATAACATTTATCGTCTCTTGTTTCCTCAGATCACTCTGCTGCAGAAATCCCTTAAGAGTCAAGAGGTCCGCGCACGTGAGGAGCAAAACAAACTGGTGAGTTCATTTTAAAACACGGCCACAAAAAAAAAAAAGAAAAGGAACAAACCCCGAGCTTTCAATTTGGTCCCAAAAAACATGCCATCCAGCGCGCTCGTGGTGATTATTCATAGCCCATAGTATCGCTATGATTTAGAACCTGCAGCATGTGAGAAATATGCTGCGCTGTGTTTTAACAGCTGCCCCGTGTGTAATTATGTTCACGTTTTATTATGTAAGAAAACAACAACCAAACAAAGCGACCATAAAACAAACAAAAAAACAAGGCCTCAAATGCCGTGTTACATGGCCGAGTGTTATTTTGATCCATGTCAGAGGCCACAAAAAACGGCGTAATTGAAAAGCGCCGGGTGGAGAGGCAGTCACTCCGCCGGTCTTGATGTGTTAACCATAACTACCTCACATGTGACACGCGTCCTGAATCCCCCGTACACAAGTCGAAGTTTCGCAACACACACCAGAGACATCGGACTTTTGAAATCCTCGCCGACCACCGACCAACCATCAAACTGACATTTCAGAGGGCTTTGAGACGCGCTCCTCTCGCGCTCGCAGCTGTTTTCAATCCCGCCGCTCTTACTTCATACTTTTAAAATAAAAGTCCAATAAGCGCCTGATGAAGAAATGACAGGCCTGGGCTGGACCGACATGAAACATCCCTATTTTAGACATACTATATGAAACTGTCACATGTCCCCTTGAAGGGGGAAAACAAGCTCTTCTGTTTCCAACATGACAATCCTCTGGTTCGTCTTGGAAATGGAATGAGAGAATGGAAATCACTCCATCAGAGGCAATCAGGGTAAATGGTCAATGGTCTGTATTTATGTAGCATAGCTTTATTTAGAGTTTTGAAAAACCTCTCGAAGCGCTTTGCAGTGCCGTTTTACATTCACCCACTCACACAAACATTCATACTGTGCCTCGATTTGCAGCACTTTAGTATCTTGGGGACAATGTGGGGTTCAGTGTCTTACCCAGGGACACTTCAGCTTACGGAACGGGGGGGGGAATCGACCCCCAACCCCCGACCTTCTGGTCAGGGGACAGCTCCTCCAAACCCCTCAGCCACAGCTGTGCCAGATGTGGGAGTTGGTCTGAATCATCGTTTTACTCCAAGGTTTCCGGCTGCAGTCACCACATGCATCCAGCACGTGGAGGATGTTGCTTTTGACTGGAGGAAGTTTTGAGAGAGATCACAGAGTGGAGATGATGAAAACCAGTTTGTGTACATTCTACAGAGTGGCGCTTCAGTGGGACTGAACGCATCATGAAGAATAACGATTAGGCCTAAAGTTATAATCAGATGGTCGATAACCTCTCATTTACTAGTCATGTTCATGTCTGTGGCTCCGAGCTTTGCTTAGTCTCTCATGACTTTGGTCACTTTGTCACATTTGTGCGCCGGCTGGTTTCTCCACAGTAGCATCTTGAGGCTTTTAGACTCACTCATCTGCACTTCGACGGGTTTTCAAAGAGCGTAGAACTAGTGTGAACTCAGCGCCCCAATTTCTCTCCTCTGTTATTTATTCAAACTGAATATATAAGTACTTGGCAGTAGCTTGGGCTCTATGAACATCTATAAATGTATATCCTTTCATTTCTGAGCAGGACTACACGAAAACATCTAAAACGACTGTACTTTACTTTAACTTTGTTGATTGGGCAGTTTTAGAGCCCATTGGTTATAATCATGGACTGTATAGAAAGATGGCCGTAGTGTCCGTGATGTCACCCATAGGTCTCTGCAGATTGCTTATGAGGCTCATTGTGGGCGCTTCATTTGTTGCAGTCTTGCCAAGTTCCTGGTCCATCTAAAACCAGACAGAGCGGTAGAACCCAGATAGAGCTGTGGGTGGGGCCATGGTGCCGTCGCAGCACACCCACAGGGCTTGACACGTCAGTCCAGGTGTCACTCAAGAGGCCACGCCCTTAGATATGCACCATTTCAAATGGCGCTCAAATAAAAAGTTTGTACCAGGCTCTAAACATGTTTGATTCGCCTCTAAAGGTGACCATTTTAACATGGGCTCGTTCTTAGAGCCTGCCTCTAGTGGCCACCCTGTGAACTGCAAGTTTCTCCACTTCCCCATCGGCCTCACCCGTTTTCCCCCAGAAGTTGCCGCTTGGTTATAATCGAATGACATTTTTGTCTTTGGTGCAACCTCCAGTATTTTCGGAAATCATACACAAACATCAGTTCTCCGAGTTGCGTCTCTCATTGACCTTACACTGTTTTCACTCTGCAGTCACTTTCTATTATGACTAGTCAAACTTTTCTCTCTACATAAATAAGAATAACATTGTGAGAACAGCAACCATTACAGTTTTAAAGGCGGAGTAGAAAAAGTGGCAAATGTAGATTTTTCAGCCCTCTGGTGAAAGCCGCGCCCCCACAACACACATACATTCTGCAATTCCTGACTATTATGCCGAGCTGAGTGGAGGAGATGGCAGTGGAAGGACAGCTCCATTGACATCGACTCCATCATCTGTAGCTCATTAAATCGCAGACTCGTGGCTTACATGTCTGACTCAGCGTTGTTTGCCTCTCCAGCTTGTTTTGTTCGGCATGTTGTGCTCAGCGGTATGTGGCTCAGGTCATCGTGTCGTCAAGTGGCCATTTATACAACAGTAGTGCCGGGAAGCTGGATATGTTATTTTTTCAGGAAACTGCATTTATTGATTATTGCTCATTAGAAAAAAATCAAAGTATTTTAAAAACCAATGATGGACATTGCGGACTTGAATGACTCTTTCCCTCCTCTTTTTCTCTCCATTTCTCTGAGTTGAACTTTTTTTGGCCATGAAATCTGTGTCTTCACATCTAGAATCTGCTCGTAGACATTGAACAATAGTGTGGCCGGCAGTTCATCATGTGTCCCACTGGTGGTATCAGCAGGTTAGAAGAGGCCAAATTTGTGTTTACAAGCACTAATAAACAAACAGTACCATACTTAAACGTTGCCTCCAAGGGTCTCTGGGGGAACTATGCATATAGCTCCTGATTTACAAAGTCTGACATGCATCCTGGCTGATGTTTCAGACTGTATGTCATTTGTTACGGATCCGACTGCGGTATCATTTCAGATTTCCTTCAAATGTCCAGCAACTGGTGTTTATGATGGTTTAACTGAAGCCGCTTTAGTTGACCTATATTTTCAACATACACCGTTCTACATGGATAACTGTCAACTGTATTTCCCCGAGGGCAGACACATGTAGTTAAGTGGTATAGCGCATAGGTCACTATAGTTTTCATGTCCAGTCCACTCTTTAAGTTTTATGGCAAATCCTTCAGGTTTCCAGACCGCTCTCATTCGTCTGTTGTACTGCTGACCTACACACAGTCACGTGTAGGATACCTCAGCCTCGAGGTACGTGCTCCACTGACCGTTTCCAAAGTCACAGTATGGATTGGAACGTTTTAGACTTCGTGCATCTAATCATATGTTTGCCTTCGACAGGCGGAAGATTACACACTTCAGCTCAACGAGATGAAGGAGCTGTTCAGGAAAAGATCCAGCGACTTCAACATGATCCAGGACGGGATGAGGAAGATGGAGGAGTTTCAGAAGAGGAAGGTGCAGATGGAGCAGGAGCTCAGCGATGTGAGGAAAATCGTGACCAGTGCAAATTCTTATTGGTTGTTTTTTAATTTTTTTTTTTATTGTTTTGTTGTGCAAAGGTGATGTTTCGTTTGTGTGTTTCATAGATTAGAGAGCGCATGGATAATGCAAACAAGGAGCACAGGGAGAACCTGAACTCCATGGAGAGCAGATTCTTCAAAGAAAAGGTACGTTCAAGAGAAAGATCCAAAATCAGCCCACTGAGGTTTAAATCCTAACAGGTGACATAACATAATAATATATGATGTCAAGTCTGCACAGCACATTCCATTTGGCAAAGATAAAACAAACAAACAACAAATATATGAGATGGATGATCATTTGTGATGGAAAAGCAGTTGTGTTCAGGAATTGACATTCCTGTCAATAGAAATCATTTCAACGAAATCTTACACACTGGACCTTTAATGGCAAAAAGAGTACGAATAATATTGACCCAGCAGTAAATGAAATAAGAGGGTTTCTCTTTCTTGAACCACGCACTAATCAGATGCTTGTGGAGAGGGAGATGTTTTTAGTCTGCCTTTAAGATAAGATTCTGTTTTAGACCTAAGGTTAAGTGGTGGAGAGAGCGGAACCGTGTTGACCCATGTGGTGGATTGATCGCAAAATAATTTCCAGGTAGAAGAGTGAAGGAGGTTTTTTTCTCTTTTTTTCTGCTCCCTCCCCCCCTGCCCCCCCCCCCCCCCCCTGCCCCCCCTGCTCCCCCTGCCCCCCCTGCCCCCGCCCCCGCCCCCCAAGGCTCGTTTGGAGAGAGAGGCTGAGGAAGCGATAGCCGAGGCAGCGGCACAGGCCCACAGCCAAGCTGTCGTGTGAGTATATGTTCCGACCGTCCCCGTCACAATCGAATCGTACTCTTTCAGCTGCGCTTTGATGTGCTCAGACAACAATAAACCACGCACAGGTTGTTTACGTAACCAGACATCATGTTATTTCACCCCCTGACCACTCATGTTGGTAACGGTCACATCCTCTGCCATCCCACCGTGTCATGGGCGAGGGAGAGATCATAGCGTGTGGATGTGGGACGCACTTTTCACCTCTGCACTGTTTGGTTATCTTTCTACAGTTTGTAAAACGTCAATATTGAGACTGGTGCAGTCATTGATTTAAAGATGCTATTCGTAGCTTTTTATCGTCCCTACGCGGCCAATGACAGCGTCCCGTAAACGAAGCCATCCAACAAAAGCAACACACCGTCTTCCACTCTCGCCCCCAAAGAGCCGTCGGCCGCGACGTGAAACAACATACAACGTTGCTTTGACTGAAAACAGCGTGTTGGTTGCAGGTTAGCATTAGCAGGGGTGGCATCGCTTTCACTCGCTGTCATTTCCTGCCTCGAGCAGAGGTGTGTTTTAAACCTCTCGAACTGTTTCACAACTGTGATTGAAGGGTGATTCATGGTGTCAGAAAGCAGACAGGCACAGACAGGCAAGGCCAAATCTAAAAGTATCTGGTGTTCTTTGGCGCCAAGAAATAAATAAAAATAAACACAGGAAGTGACTTAATTGCTATAAAAATGCATACTGATGATTGGCCATGTCAAAAGATCCACTGCTCTCTGGAAATGAATCATAATTATTTAGTAAATCATGGATATTGCAAAGTACTTAAACTCAGCTGAGTCTCTGTCAGGACTAGAAGAGACAATGTACTTAATATGCTCCTTCAGATACTCTTGTCTTTGAAAGTGAGGTACAGCTGTCCAGTCTAATACTTCACCATACCCCGCGCAGGGGCATGAATGATTTACTCTATGCTTTTCATATTCAATGTCAATGTATTTTCAGCTAATATGAAATTCTGGATGTCAGATCTCATACATAGTATTTCTTCACCAACGTCCAATATTTGAATTCTCTGAGCGCACGCTGAATTTGAAAATAGGCTCATTCGAGGGTAATGGAGAAAAAAATAAAACATTTAGATGATTATGGATTCATGAAAACGTCAGTAGGTAATTGTTTTTATAATCTGTTTTAGAAGTGACACAAATGCGCACAGTCTCACACACTGCACCTTTAAGTCAATTCTAAGTCTTTACATGTGAACCTTTACCTGGGATGGTTAGTGTTACTGCTGCTTTTGCAGAAAACACTTAATGATCTTGGGAAACCAATTAAGGACAAGGACACACGGTCAATGAGTTCAAACTCTCAACATGACCTTTCGATCTCTGACAAAGAGCCAAAGTAATCTGTAACTAAGAGTCTCTCTCTTTGTTGGTAACCTCGTACATGTCTGTCTGTGTGTGTGTAGATGTAGTGATGTAGCTGACCCTCCTCTCGTCGCATATCAATTCTTCTGTTATGTAATTTAGTGGATAGATGCTGTTGTGTTCAAGGAAGAACTGAATACTTTAGATGTATTTCATCATTTGCGGTTGATTTCTCAGAAATCTTCAGGATTCAAGGTATTTTAAGGGGACTTTTAATTATAACTGGGTGTGATTTAATAGAAATGATTTACATTTGCCATTTCTAACCGGGATCAACAGGCTGAGGATAGAATTTACTCACGTTGGGGAAAATCCAAACACACATCAGCGTGTAGCACATTTCCTCCCTGTTTAAAATCACATTCGTTTTATTTGACTTTATTCGACAGTCTGTGTAGACAGTAGTAAATCCAAGCCGTGTCAGGTGTGAGGCTAAATTGATAATGACTTGTCATAGTGTGTGGACAAACATCTTAGCGGCCCATTTGTTTGTCCTGTCAACCGTTCAGGCAGCTGGACGACGTGTCGCGCTCCGTGTTCAGGGAGAACGTGCGTCTGAATGAAGCCCTGAAATATCACATGAAGGAGGCGGAGGACCTGCAGAAACTCACCGAGTCCATGGCGCGGCAGAACGCCTCGCTGGCCACCGACAAGGTGTGTATTTGAACAGCGACGTTACTATTAGACACCCACGCTGCCTGGACAGAGACCATTCATGTCTGACTCGTTTTCAATCACTTCAGCCGTGAAAAAATCTGTCCAAAATATATTTCAGGTGGGGTTCTTTTTTTTTTTGGTTTTTTTTTTTCCCCTTGTGTTGTTGACTTTTGCCGACCTCGTGTATTTTGCTTGTGGTCCCGCTCCAACCCTCCCCCATACACCTCCCGGCTACTACCCAGCCTCTCAGTGGTCAGTGGTTGTGGTGAGTTTCCAGTGGGTTCAAATTCAGTGGCTTCTTTTTGGCAGGTCACTGGCACCGATTCTTTTCCGACAAATAAATATTGGGCAGATTAATCTTAACCTATAATGATGACAGTCAATCAAGTTGGTGAATCCACCTTGTGGAAGTTCTGCCCACTCTCTCTGGAGCACAGGCCAGTACACAAATCATTGTGTCCTCTCTACTGGCAGGAAGACAAAAGGAATCCCCAAGGCTGGCTTGGTGTCATTCTACTCGCTGATGGGGCAGCTGCGTCTGTGGGGGGGGGGGGGGGGGGGGGGGGGGGGGGTTGGGTGCTCCCCGGGGGGGGGGGGGGGGGGGGGGGGGGGGGGGGGGTAGATGATTGGTGGTTCGATTCCCCCTCACCCCATTCCGTATGCTGAGGTGTCTTTGGGCAAGACACTGAACGCCACATCGTCCCGTGTACTCACAGATACAAAGTGCTGCAAATAGAAGCACAGTATGAATGTTTTGGTGACTGGGTGAATGTAAACTGTACTGTAAAGCGCTTTGAGGGGTCTTTAAAGGTGCGGTGTGTAAGACTTGTATCACCTTTCTAGAAACAACACCAAACAATTACATAGTGACATTTACACAAATGTATAATCACATATATCTATTTGTTTTTCCCATTTCCCTTAAAGGAGCCCATTAATGTATATTTACAAGGGTCCTCTTTACGGGGGCCGCCATGTTTTTACAATAGCCCAGAGTGGACGTGCTAAACATCTTTTTAAGTTTAAATGACATCCGAAGTTGACCATAGGTTCTCCTGCATGCTCAGAAGGGTGAGGGATACAACATGCAACTTCACCTCGGTCGAGGTCACCGAATCGTACGCGCTGCACAGACCATTTAATGCCCTCTTGTCTCTGCCCACCGAGAACACCTTTGAGCTGATGGTGAAGAAGAACGCTGCTCAGATGGCGGCACAGAAAGATGAGCTGTCGACGCTGCGGGCCAAGGTGGCGTCTCTGGAGCAGGCCCTGGAGCTGAAGGACAGGGAACTCAGGCAAGAGGGGAAGGAGGAGATGGAGAGGATGCTGGCGAGAGCCCAGGCCGGTCAGGTCAAGCTGGAGAAGCTCCAGAGGGTGCTCGGCGCGCACGAGCGAGAACTGGCCGACGTCAGGCATCTGGCGAGCGCGATTGTGGAGCAGCGCACGGAGCTGGAGCGGTTCTTCCACGAGTCGCTGGCGCAGGTGAAGCAGGAGATCGAGGCCAGCAGAACGCAGTACAGGAAGGAGGCTCTGCAGGCTTATCGCTGGAGGCTGAGGGAGGCCACGGCAGGAAAGCTAAAGTTCCCGCCCATCCGCACCTTCCGGAAAAGCCCCCACAGCACCAACTCTGTCTATTCAGACATGGAAGCAGCGGCGACGTGGTAGGCCCCCCTTCCCCCGAGTGATCTTTTTAATTCCTTGTGTTTATGACAGGAAAGACACCTGTCGCATCCTCGGAGGTCGACGTCTTTTTTCCAAAGCTCTCCGTTCATGTAAAGACATTTGTAGCTTGATTTTGATTTTCTCTCTCCTCACTCTTTAGGACACATCAGCCGGGCAGCAAAGTGGAGATCTCAGATCTGACTTGGGAGCAGAAGGAGCAAGTGCTCAGGCTGCTCTTCGCTAAAATGAATGGGCAGAGGCAAAGGTAATAAAACTCCTCAGTAATTGTCGGTTTGGAGGGTTGCTCATTCATCACTCGCTGCAAATTTCGCCTAAGGTAATAACATTAAAATCAATTTATATTCCCTCTGCTCCTGCATCAATTAATCCCGAAGAACAAAGTGCAGCAGTTCAGGCTGAACTCGTGGTGACTCCTCCCTCAATTTAATGTTTTTAACAGCCATCTTCTCTGCAGAGGGAGAGGGAGAGAGACACACAGAGAGAGGATACCATAAAACATCAGTTAGGTTTTTGAACCATTTTCTTTTCCATCCAGCTGCTTAAAAAGAATGAAGAAAGAGTCTGGGCACAATAGTAAAAATAGGCCCGGCCGCAGAGTCGTGTGCTTGGAAACAAACATCTGGTCACGTCGATTTGCTTTCAGCCTATTGGCCCCTCTTCACGTGCACCAGCAGTTTATTTTGTTCTTTGAACACTTGTGGTCGGGGAGCAGCTGGTAACATGATTTCCAGAGCGGAGTGTGCAGGGGATCTGATGTATGGGGGCATGGCAGGCAAGAGGAGATGTATATTCATGTTAACAGTGGTCTGGCACCTGGTCCGGCAGAATAACACTGAACATTTGGCGACTCCAGAGTGTTAGTCAGCCACGTCTAAGCCCGTGAGCCTGGACTTGACCTCGTCTCACCCCCTCTTCCAGGAGAGGCCTCAGCGTGCACACACCAGTGTGCTAAAACACGGCTTTTCACCAGGAGGCTGTTTACCTAACTGCAAACTCTGCAACTTTTCTTAAAGGAGAGTCGACCAACATCTGGCTTTGTCCGCCTTCTCCGAGAAGAGGAGCCTCGTCGACAGCGACGCCGCCGGGTAAGACGCGCTAAGGAATGTGTGCGAGGATAAAGTTCTTCACCTCATCCTTACAATTACAAAGCCGGCGCAGATTTATCGGTCCCGCGTTCCACGTTTAGCTGAAGAAGCATTGGCTGTGAGAACGCGATCGCTCACGTGTGATTTATCAAGATGGTCGCGTTTGAGCGTTGCATAATGATGACTGTCTTCCAGAATTAGAGAGGAGCTCTCCCCGGCGACCTTCATCACCCAGGCGCCTGAGTCCTCGCTGCCCTCGAACCCAAACAGCCTGCCGGATATACACACCACATGACCTCTGGGTGGCCTCTGCATTGCACATCGCACTCGGGATTGTTTGCCGCTCGCCACAGGAGTGTCAATCATGTGTTTAGTAGGAAACAGGATGGTTTGTTTGTGTTCACATAAATATCTCAGCATGCATGTATGTAGAATAGATGGCGCGAGTCGCCTCTTCTGTCAGAACTTGTTAAAAAATCAAGTCAGTCATTGTATCTCGCAAGACATCAATTATATACTATATATACAGTCCGAGTTGTTTGGACTTTTGCTCATTCGTGGCTATTTTGCATTGGAATGATGGTGAATGTCTACAGTTAATAAGTTATAGTGTGTTAAAGGATGTAAGGGTCGGCGTTTGTAAACACACCAGAGTTGACCCCGACACCAGTAGGACTCGCTGGTACACATGCTGATACATTAACAAACCGATAAGGCACTTAGCTGTCCAAACACTGCCAGCCAGAAATGTCCTGTGCAGGTAAACACACAGACACACACACATACACTGTGGCATAACACTTTCAGTGGCTTAAAGTGACAGTGTGTAAGATTTGGTGACATCTACTGGTGAAGTCGCATGTTGGATCCACTGACTAACCCTTCGCTTTCGAGCATGCAGGAGAACCTGTGGTCGACCCTCGGTTGTCACTAAAGCTCATGTACGTGGCATCCACTCTTGGCTACTGGAAAAACATGGCGGCTCCCATGAGGGGACAGATATACACATACATGTTATGTACATATGCACATTACACCTTTAAAAATGCTCATTTAAGGGTGAAATGTGCATGTAAAAAGCAAGTCCTATATCGAGGTGATTACACATTCGACCGGAATCTTACACACTGCAGCTTTAATGAAGATGACTGAGCCTTCTTATTGTTATGAGTTAATGCATTGCTTTTTAGGAAAATCCTGCATACTATACCTTTAAGAGCGGAGATGCACCAAGACAAGACTTCACAAATCCTCCACTACCATAGTGGAGGATTGACCTCGTCTAACCCCCTCTATTAGTATTATGATATTTTTACCATGTATCACATAATGTATCATGTTGTGAGTTAACGGTGAGGACCATGATTGGTTTGTTTAACACTTTTGACCCTATTAGTTCAATCAAATCAATAAATCCATTTCACATCCTGATATGCATTAATAACTACATTCGTATGGTGTCTGTAGCCCTCACGATTATAAACACGACCAATGATTTCTGTAAGATCACTGGTAAAAGACCCTGTAGCCAGACCTATCCCGACGAGCAGGAGAGGGTTCGAGTAAACGTTATGGTCGGAGAGGAGAGCCGGGAGTTAGAAAGAGAGTCTTGTTGTTTTCACCGGGGGACTGACCGGAGGGGAGGGGATGCGTTTTCAAAGTCTAGCCTGCTCTTGTTGAGCCTTTCCACCATGAAAGGCAATAAATCATTTCTGGATTGTATGTCTCCGAACACAAGACAAAGCGTATCTGTGAGAACCATGACATCGATGTATTTGAGGAAAGTGAGAGGAATCCATTCAGACGTCTGTACAGATCATTTGGCATTGTTATACACTTGGCCACCGGGCGGCAGTGGCTCACTGGTTCGAACCCTGCTGCAGTGTCACTGGCCCCCAATGGCCCCATGTGTACCGGTAGAAATACCCCGTGACCCAGATGACTGGATAAGCGGTTGAAGATGACATGACATGACATATACTTAGCCATCTTGATTTACTTCTAGAGAAATATAGAGCTCGTATTTTAGCGTCCCATGGTCGGCATGGTAACAGCAGGACTTTTCAATGTGGCGTCATCAGCTTTCCATTGTGAGGTGACAGTTTTGATCTGTGTGTAGAACTGGATTCCCTGTGGAGAGAAGCGCACAGAAACATTAACGCCCTCTAAGTGTCGGTGCGGTGTTGAGGCTTGTGTTGTTTATCGTTCATTGAAATCGTACTTGTTTTCCGTAGAAGTTCATGTCCCCTCTGAAGGACCCTCTTGATCCGGTGAAGGAGAACATGGGCAGCGGGACGGGGATGGGGACGTTGACTCCGACCTGCGGACGATAAGCATTGTCCCTCTCATTTCCATAGAGGCAGGTTTGCGCAGCAATTCCCCCCAAAATTGATAGCGTGAGTAAAAAAAAACGTGGCTGATGAGAGATCATCCGCGTTGTTTGAAAAAACAAGCTTACACGGTCCGGCCATACGCGGCGAAACCTGTGGTTCCTATCTGCCGTGTTTGAAAACATGGCACGCTCTCATGATAGGGGAGAACAAACGAAATCAAACGCTTTGGTACGAAGGTGGCCGCGGCCGTGGCTTGGTCGCTTTGTGAGTGTTCGAAACGGCAGGAGCGAGTTCGGACGTTTGGCTAAGGTGCAGGGGAGGGGAAGGAAAAAAAGGAGAAGTAGATGTTTGTTGCATCGAGGTTTGGAGAGGAGCACAGCACATGGCCGGCGGAGCTTTCCCCGACATGTGAACGGCAAACACAGGGCATAACCGGGCTCCACGGGCAAACAAACAGGGAGGGAAATTTGACGTGTTTACGCTTAAATGCAAAACAGGACCCTCGGAATCCCTTCTGAGTCTAATTTAAGATTTCCCCCTGCTCGAGCGCTGCCCGCAAAAAAAAAAAAATGTCTCTATGTCCCCCTGTTTTCAGCGAGCGCTTGTATTTGCTGTAGCTATTTGCAGTCGTGTGTGTCGGGGGAAGTGGAGGGAAGGGGGTGTGTGTTTTTTGGTGCGGGGGGCAAACAGGGCTATACTTGACATGGAAAGTGGAGTTGTTGTTTTTTTCTATTAGGGTTTTCAAACAGTGATGTGATGTTCACAGAGCTGGAGATGCTGCACGGACATGACAGTGGGAGATTAATGTCTCCCTTCTTGCAAAACAGAGGAGGACACTCGGAGGCTGCCAGCCGCTCACCTGGCCCACGTCCACCTCGTGAGTGTATTTACGCGCCGTGGCGCCGTTTGTGGTGAAGATGGCCGTGCCGTTGCCGTAGGGGTTCCTGTTTACTAAACCGATGGCATCATCCAGGGTTTGGGCCTCTAGGACAACCAACACAGGCCCGAAGATCTCCGTCGAGTAGCACTTCATCTCCGGCTGCGGGCACAAAACGGGACGGTTTGATTTTCGGTCATTTTTGTCACAATTACATACTTACATTTCCATGAACTTTCAAACACCTAAATGTCTTATTTTTCGCCATTATCCTTAAATGAGGCCATTAATGTATATAATCATGAGGAGGGGTTCCCCTCTACGGGGGCCGGCATGTTTTTACTGTTGTAAAAGTGGACGTGCTGAGCATCTTTTTTTAGTTTGAATGACAACCAAGGTTTACTATAGGTTCTCCTGAGGGGTAAGGGTGAGGATGAGGTGATGGATACAACATGCGACTTCACCTCTAGAGGTCTCCAAATCGTACACACAGCACCTTTAAAATGTAAAAAAAAACGAAAACGTGTGATTGCGTGCACAAACAAAGAGTAAACCCACGTACTGTGACGCCGCCAATGATGGTGGGACCCACAAAGTTGCCGTTCTCGTAACCCTTGACTTTGACATGGCGGCCGTCCAGGAGCAGCTTCGCCCCCTCGTCCACGCCGCTCTGGACCAAAGCGCAGACTCTCTCCTTGGCCTGGGGAGAGATCAGAGGCCCGACATCGGCCCCGGGCTGGTCTCCTATGGAAGGGGCCCCCCGAAAACAACCGGCTATAAGGTTACACGCCACGGCCATCGCACTATGCAAGCGCACAAGTCCGCAGACATTCGGATGCGTCTTTGGCCACAAACACTGAAAAAGCCTGGATGAGGGGCACCCTGAGGCACTCCCTCCAAGATGGATACTTAGGGGTTTCCTGTGCACTGCACAAATTAGAGTCCATATCGTCGCAAACGGAGGGAATCATTCACTGTTTTACTTCACGTCAGGACTCGACGCTCTGAATGACTATTTAGCCGGAGGCCGCCGACCCGACCACAAATTTGCAGCATGGCTGACTCAACAAGCCTCCTCTCCCAGCTGAGTCCGATGTGAAGTAACAACCAGGCAAAAAGGCGAGAGGTGTGGTTAGGGCGGCTTGGGTGGCCCCGTGATGACTCAACTGAAGGCCCTTGGGGGGTGGGGGGTGCAGGGGGCTCAGGAGGGAGTAAGAGAAATGGGGGGCGGGTATGAAACCGGGGCGGGATGATGGGTGGATGGGTGGATGGGTGGGGTGTGGGGGTGTGGGGGTGTGTACCTGCGTTCACGCACAGCGCCCTGGCGCGTTCCACCAGCTCCGGCAACCAGCTCCGAGCCTCGCCCACCAGGATGGCGGTGGACAGGGCCATGCAGCGCTGCCCCGCCGCCCCGAACGCCGCGCCCACAAGCTGGTTGAGCGTGTTCTCCTTGTTGGCATCGGGCATCACCACACCATGGTTCTTGGCTCCCTGGGAGTCATGAGAAGTGGTTAGCCTTCCGCAGCTCCACATTACAGGGGCTGCTGGTTAGTCACGAGTGATTCGACATAATATCAGGGACTAACGAGCAAACGAGCTACAAATGTGACACAGTAAACTTGCGGTGGGAAAAGCTGATGGGTGCGAGTGGAAATAAACATGAGGAACGTTTATAAGTCGCAGACTGGACTTTCCAACAGGGATGCACAGCTGCACTCTCTCACTTTTGCACCTTCCCTCTCCAGCTGACTCCGGGACGGGGGAGGCATTTTTTTTGGGCCAAGGCTGCCACCTGCTGGATATGTGCAGCATGTCACTATCATGCCATACTCACCATATTGGACTGGACCCTCTTTCCGTTTTTAGAGCCCCTCTCATAGATGTACTCTCCGGCTTGATTTGAGCCGACGAAGCTGATCGCCTTGATGCTGGGATGGTCACAGATGAAGTTCACAGCTGTGACGGAGAGACAGTTTCATTCACTCAAGCATCCGTTAAAGGTGCAGTGTGTAAGATTTGCCGACATCAAGTGTCACGTTTGAATGACATCTGAAATCGACCACGGGTTCTCCTGCATGCTCAGACGGGTGAGGGTGAGGTGATGGACACAACGTGTAACTCCCCCTCTAGAGGTCGCCAAATCGTACACACTGCACCTTTCATTCATTTCAGAAACTGACATTTTGAATGTGATCGCGTTTCTTTGACTCTCAGTCATACCTGCACGCTCCGGGAATACGATAACTTTCACCCACAGAACAACACAAAGGTCACGGAGCCCGGATCTCACCGTCATGCTGCCCGTGGATCACGTTGAGCGTCCCGTCCGGAGCCCCGGCATCCTGCATCATCTTGGTGAGCAGCATGGCGCAGGCCGGCACTCGCTCCGAGGGCTTCAGCAGGTACGTGTTGCCGCACACCATGCCCATGGGGAACATCCACAGCGGGATCATGGCGGGGAAGTTGAAGGGGGTGATGCCGGCGCACACGCCGATGGGCAGGCGGTAAGTGTAGGTGTCCATGTCCTTGGCGACCGAGGGCAGGGTCTCGCCGAGCATCAGGGAGGTGACGCTGCAGGCGTGTTCCACCACCTCTGCAGGGGAAACACACACAGGGTCACATCCGGGTCATTCTGCAGAGGCTTCTAATTGGAGTGATCCATCTGCTTAAAGGTCAAAGGTCAAGTGTGTGTGATTTAGCTGAAATGAATACAAACAAATACGCATGTATGATTTTTTGCTTTCATTATCTTTAAGAATGAGCACCTTATATTTATATTTGATCATTATTACATTTTTTTTTATTTCTAAAGCAAAATGTTTGTAGTAATTAACTTCTCCAGTGGAACGATATCCTGACTTTTTTTATTATATCAAACAGAAATTATGATTGGGTTTCTGACATTTAAATTAGGCGCTTTTTGCTCTGGAAAATATGAATTCTTCAAAAATATCAATCCATTCATTCATTTGTTTATGTGTTCGTACAACTTATGTAAAATTATTGAAACAAGTGGGGGGGTAAATTCATGAATTACGAACATATCTGTTGCTAACACCTTGCTACTTTTATTTTGAAGAAATGAATCAAATATGCAGTTTTGCTCAGATTTGTAAATGTAACTGTTAACTGTTTCCAGTATCATAGAATGGGACCTTACTACAAACACCTAGCTGAAGGCGCCCCATAGATTATTCTACAAGGGAAGGGTAAAGTGAGAGGTACCCAACTGTAACATGCAACTCTACCACTAGGTGTCACTAAATCCTACATACTGTGCATTTCAAGTAAAAAAAATAACCTAAAATGTTGAAGAGACTTTTAAACTGCGCACTAATAAGAATAGAATCATCTTATTTCAAGATTTTTTTGCAGAGCAGAAAAAAGCCTTTTCAGAATAAAAGCTCCATTTGTCCACAGCATGTAGTAACTAATCATTCACTAACCACTCTTCCTGCTGTAGAGTAACACCCTGCGTGACATGCAAATGTTTTCCTTATTGTTGCCCTGTGTAAAGGTATGTCAGGGCACGGATGTGTGTGTGTGTGTGTGTGTGTGTTTGAACTCGAACTTACGCAATCCTCTGAACACGTCCCCCTCCGCATCTGCAAGTGTCTTCCCCTGCTCCACTGTGATGGACTTGGCCAGTTCTTTCTGAATTGCAAAGCACAAATCACTTCACATCAAACTCCACACGTAGATATTGAAACCGTTTCATTTCACACGTACAGAGCGGATAATACTCTGCTGACCAGGAAACTCTTGTTAACACTGCACCTTCAACTCCACGACCCTTTGACTTACAATGTTGTCCTTGATAAGCTGCTGATAGCGGAGAAAGATCTGCTGCCGAGCCAAGATGGACGTCTCGGACCACGAGTGGAAGGCTCTGGAGCACGAGTCCACGGCGGCCGTCATCTCCTCCTGAGTGGCTTTGGGCACACGGGCGATCACCTCGTTGGTCGCCTGCAGAGAAAGAAGGGAGTCACATTCGTGAGTTTGTTTTCAAGTTTTCTATAAGGATACATGCAGAGCTTCAGCAAATATTGATTTTTCAAAAAGTCTCACATATACTTATTAAGGAATCAACTTATGTGGTCTGTTTAAAGCAGAGCATTTGTCTCCTGAAGTGCTTTACTTTCTCTTTCTCCTCTTTTTATTGCATATGCAATGAAAATGGTTTCTGTTTTAATTTGCACAATGTGGCTTTTTTTTCCTAATAATCAATAAATATTAAAACAACTAATAAACAAATGAATACTAAAATATTGATGAATAAATGATCTAAATGGTTATCAAATGGCAGCCGTAGATTCATGGCATATATATGAAAGAAACAAACACAACATAAGTGGATTCCCTTTGTGGAGATGAATAACTTTGATCAGAGCTTGTTAAGTCCAGCTTGAGTGAGCTGAAGCTGGTCTGATCCTGGCTGAGTCTGAACTGTGTGTGTGTGTGTGTGTGTGTGTGTGTGTGTGTGTGTGTGTGTGTGTGAGTGTGTGAGTGAGTGAGTGAGTGTCGCATGTGGTAGACTGTGTGTGTGTGTGTGTGTGTGTGTGTGTGTGTGTGTGTGTGTGTGTGTGTGTGTGTGTGTGTGTGTGTGTGTGTGTGTGTGTGTCATAAATCTGCAGGTCAAAGGAGAGAGAAACAACTGATTTCCACACTGACATCTCAACAACAAGTTATTCGGTTATTAACTGTCACAGGGGTCACAAGTGATGTTTCTGATTCCTCTGCAATACCAGATGATATTTACATTTGATTTTTCATATGGGATGCACACAAACCCAACACAACGTTTTGTTTACAGTAGCTTTGGGACGTTCATCCCCGTGAACAGGTTGTATCCTCAAACAACTAAACAACTTCTCCAGACTTTTCCGACTTGTCCAGGAGTCACGCATATAAGCTGATTATCCACAGTGGATCTGATTATTGAAAACAAACCATGGAGAGTGTTTGCAAGCTTGTTCCAAAATAAGAAGAATAAGAAGTGTTAATGTGTCTAGGTCAAAGGTCAGGTGACACACTTACAGGATTGTGAATATCCAGCCACTCTGAAGTCTGGGACTCGACAAACTTGCCATCGATGAACAGCTTGGTGGTGGGCTGCAAGGACATGACATGTCATCTACGTATAATGATAAAATACATCATTTTTTTTAAAGTTCCCCCCTTAACATTGACGTTTGACTCACCACTGAGGAGGAGGAGCTGCTCAGGCGGCCGACTTTGAGTGGAACCTGGGAAAAACACAAATGATCAATAAATACAAAAACTATTGAAAATCAGTTTATATACATTTATATATATCTTCACACGTGTGTGAGTGTCCATGCATACAATCCGTTTTTTGATATTGCAGCTGGAGGCCTTGGAGGATTAATGAGCAACTAGTTGTGAAAGACACAAAGTCAAACAAGGTGGAAGAGCCCACAGGTATTAATGTGAAATATGCAAAACAAATATAGAAAGTAAAATGCATTGAATGAAGTAATTCACATTTGTGAGGAATTAATCCAAGTTTGTAAATACTATGTGATCTGTCAACTCTACCTCCTCCATTTGCACTGTAGGAGTTTTTCTGATTTCAGATGATTGTATTTGCTTTTTCTTTTTTTTTTACCTTGGTTCTGAGCACTGATCTTAACGCTGTGGTCGCCATGGTGCAGAAGTTAAAAGGCCCCCGACGGACTAGTTTTTCAGCCCAGGTCCGCAGGCAATGACGGCCGCCGGCGGAGGACAGCGCCCAACTTTCTCCCCGTACAGGGTCCTGCCTCCTGGAGGCGGGCTCTGTCGAGAATTAAAGGCTGCGATTGGCTCTTCGCTCGCACTCCCCATGATTGTCGCAACTTGATTGGCCCACTGAGGGCACCTTCTATCGAATCCCCGGATACAATATACTGTTGTTCCGCCCAACCCATGAAACAACGAGCAACGATTCGTTCAAATTGCCAAGGAACCAGGAAGTTATGCAACAAGAAGCGACGAAAACCTTCTGACTTTTGAAGATTTAATGATTCGTAGTAGTTAAGGTACAGCATGTCGCCATGGATACACAGAACATGTAAGAACCAGAAGTGAAAGATTATTTTTTTTAAACGAACTGATAGCGACTCATTTTTCTCGGGTGACCCACAACCATGCATCTGTCCTTAGTTTGCCTCACTAAGGTACTGTTACAGCAACTGTTTGTCTGTGTGTGTCGCTAATGTGAAACATATGATTACTCAAATGCTGCTGAGTCATGGACCAAAGTGTCAGTAGGAGGAGGTTTTTAGAGAAGTTCCTATTGGCTGCTGCAGCACGAGGAGGATGTATTAAAACTGATGTGGTTTGGGGAAACGCGGTAGAGTCAAGCAGCTATGGCAACACAAACCAAGGTGAACTCACTGCTGCTTGATAGGATCAGTGGTCAGTGTGTCAACTAATGCATTGTTTTGGTTGTATCTTCCCTTTCAGCCTGTTCTTCATGGATACTTCAGAAGCTCCTGCTCCTGGAGGGTTCGCATTGGTGAGGTCTCATCCCTGCATCTCTGCACTTTATGCCATTGAACTGTCATCAATAGCTGCAGTTCAAATGTCCAATGTATTTCTTATGCATTGCAATGCACACAAGGTAGAAGTCTGACTTGCTTACAGAGGAAATGATTACAAGGCATTTGTCGATCACCAGAGATGGAATGTTGCCATTAGACATCAGTTTACCTAAATGCTACACTATGCAAGTATTTTGATTGTATTGTATTCTATGAAGAACAATTGTAATATCACTTTTATGATGATGATTATCCACACAGACATAAAACATCACTCAGCCCTACTTTAAATGAAGTTTGAGATAATTGACTGTTTTCTGTTACAGCTTTTGCTCTCAAAGGAATTGAATATGACCAAGTTCCAGTGAATCTGATCAAAGATGGAGGCCAGCAGGTACAAACTACAGGTTCACTCTGTACATGACTTTCTCTGTGGCATGAGACGTCTCTGGGTAGTACGTTCTGAGATATGTTGAGCATAATTAAAGTAGAATGACAATCATTATAGCGTGCACCTCTGTCAGGGACCAACAACCCCCTTAAATATATTCAAGCTGAACTAAGTTTTAAGATTAAGATGCATTTTATTGTCACTGGACATGCACATGCTTGAGGGAAACACACACACACGCCGGCGAAATCGAGGTCTGCACTAACCCATCCTGGCTCGACCTTCCTCCGGGGCCAGCGAGGTGCAGAGGGCAGCCATTTTTCCAGCGCCCAGGGGACCAACTTCTCGGCTTCGCAATGTTTTTTTTTTATGGAATAACACAGGTAACACAGGGAGAACACTCATAGAAAAGAATGCACGGATTGTACCAGACTTTACTTTCTGTTGATCAAAGAATTATTCTTTGGGAAATGGCTGACAATGTTGTCTTAAATTGAAAACATTCCCAGATCCACATTCGATGAACTATTTTCTGACAAATACTGCATCATTCCACTAAATTTCATAGAAATCTATTGAGATGTTGAGTGCGTGGGTGGGGGGGGTCCTACCTTCCTTGGCAGAGGTAATAACACAGTTGTTATCAGCAACTATCTGAAAATTCACATCTGGTCTCACAAATATTTTGTCTGTGCTCCAGCTCAGTGAACAGTACAAAACCTTAAACCCCATGCAACAAGTGCCTGCGGTGGAGATTGACGGAATCACCCTCTCTCAGTCGGTGAGTCCCTCAACGCTTCACTTAACTAACTCCAGCATTTCCTTTGATAAAAGTACAGCTGTAACTCCAAGGACAATGGGATGTCCTGTGTTCACACAGCTGGCAGTGATCCAGTACTTGGATGAGACCAGGCCGGGACATCGTCTCCTCCCGGAGGACCCAAAGCGACGTGCCCAGGTTCGGATGATCAGTGACATCATCGCCTCTGGGATACAGCCGCTGCAGGTGGATGATTATTGAAATGATTTTATACTTAAGTGATTGAAATGACTATGGTCCGAGTTTGTATTTGGATCTGAACCAATACACTCACACAACTATCATTCCCCTGAACGTTCCTGTTTTCTCATCAAGGGCTACTCATTTTTCTTTGCGAGTTTAATGAGAATGCTGAAAGACGATCTCTGTCACAATCTGGTCACAATGTTAAAAGCCCAAAAACATAACTCTAATCAGGATTGACTCCAAACGTTTGTTCCAGGGCCCTCTCACATCCTTGTACATTTCATTCGAATCCATCCAGTCCTTTTTCGTAATCATGTAAATAACTAAATGCAGATGGAAACATCTCTCCTGTGGCGGCATTAACATAATTACAAAATGATGTGTATTTGATCTTTCAGAATTTGCACGTGATCCAGAAAATAGGAGCAGATAAAGTTCCATGGGCTCAGCACTTCATCCTCCGTGGTTTCCAAGGTTTGTGGAAGTTATTCCAAAGAACCCTCTCTTGTCATTATTCAGATGCGAATATTACTCACACAAATTTTGTGTTACTCATCTAGCTCTGGAGCCCATTCTCAAGCAAACAGCAGGAAAATACTGTGTTGGTGACGAGGTAGGCGATCAGATTCAAACTTATCTCACCAGCATGAAAAACATCAGACATTTGACTGCATTTCTTGTCTCTCAGATCTCAATGGCTGACATTTGTCTGGTCCCACAAGTCTACAATGCTGAGAGGTAAGGTCAAAAAGAACAGTTACTCTCTTCTTAAACCCTGTGTGTAAATGGAACCACTTCCTATATTCTGAACTTTAAAAGCTTGACCCCTCCGTCTTAATTATCTACAGGTTTAAGGTTGATGTCGAGACGTTTCCAACCATCAAAAGATTAAATCAAACCTTACTTGAAATTGAAGCTTTCAAAGTGAGCCACCCGTCCTGCCAACCAGACACACCTGATGATCTACGAGCATAAACTGCTGGCGACTATCATGTAAATTCATACACTCTTTGGTAAGAAATAAAGTGAAAATCATCGGATTCTCTGTGCTGCTTGAGAAATGAGTGCGTGCGCCTATTCATGCCTTTTTAGTGAAAAACGCAAATGGCAGAAATGAACACATATCTCACTTTCGCTTTCAAAATAAGATGCCCACATGTTTGCTTTGTTTGTTAATATCTTTCTTGGAATTGTCAAATATGAGGAGATATTAA
>JAFBJT010108762.1:35770-48613 GCA_016785325.1 Chascanopsetta lugubris
TATATATATATGTATATATATATATATATATATATATATGTTTTTTTTTTTTAAATTTTTTTATGTAAAGTACAGTTTTTATTTGACTTATTTGGATCTTGTTATATCATTTTCTTGGTTTGCTGGTTTGACCAGAGACTGGTACAACAGGTTTGATGTTGTAGCGTTCAACAAACACTAGAGGGCAGCAGCACAACTTTAGACAGAAGCCGGAACACAACGACGGCGCAAGGATGACGAGGAAGAAACGGGACGATGAAGGCAGCGGCAGTTGAGGGCACGACGTAGGTAAGCTGACAGAAATCGAATAAAACAGGAGATAATGGCTCGTTTCTGTCGCTGTCGATTATTTAAAAGCGGGAAACTTGAGGTTCAGACACTGCGAAACGAGCGTTTTAGTATTAAACGGGATTATTATTGTATTACACGCGTCGTTGATTTAGCTGGATAGTGGGTAAGTCCTTCCTGTTATGATGAGCCCACCAGCTCGGATGACGTCATGTTGTCGCTGTGTGTTGAATGGAGATGTGATGGAAAGCTAATGTTCCGTCCATCGGGTTAATGTTGCAACCCTTTCCTTTAGCTTGTCGCCCATTCGATGTACGAAGCTGCCGTTAAATGCCCCGTCTCTTTACGTCACTATCCTGTCAGGGCAACATCGCCCTGCAAATCAAAACAGAAATGATACTGTCTCTCATTTCCGGGTTTTAATCACGCCGAATTGTCCAGGACACGTTCCCTTAAAAAACATAACACACCGCCAGTGGTCAGCCTGTTGTGCTGTTCAGCCCACATGTCATTTAATGTTCAAATTTGAGATTTTACTATGGAGGTTTGGTAAAATATGGCTCCGAGGGGGTTCGTTCAGTGTCTGGACAGGGGCGGTGACAAAAGGGCAAGAAGTACCAGGCGCCCCATGTTGTACGGGAGCTGGGAAGGGGCAGCAGCTCATTCCGTTATGTTGTAGAGTGACGTGATGCCACTCCAGATAACACACTATGTCAAATAACTGAACTTTCCAAGCCCCATGTTTAGTGTATTCTTGCTATTGAACGGCCTTTTTCACTGCATCGACATAACTAGCATATATGGTTCCACCACCATGTTTATAACATCCGCCGAGACTAGCCAAAGAAAAACAATGGCTTTAAAGATGACATTTCAAGATTGCGATGCCACTTGAAGGCCACTTGCAGCTCAGACACGAGACTAAACCCATTTTTCTTTTAAGCTTGTTTGGGTAAAGACTCAATCGTCTCAAATGTATGCCGTGAATAATTGCCCAGAGCTCCCAAAGTCCCGCTATCACCCCCTTGGCTCCTGGACTCGAGTTATTCCTAGAGGGGGGGAACTAAAATGGTTTCCACAACCCGGTCACATTTTACATTGGATTATTTCCACCACGCTGCAGCAGCAGCAACACAGAAGTGGTCCGGTGTTGACCTAATCTCCCCTGTGTCTGTCGGCCCCCCGTCAGCAGGTTGCATGTTGCAGTTGAGGACGACGGAAGAGGAGGAACGGAGCTGTGAAATCTCCCGGCTCAGAGAGGCGGTGCTACAAAACAATGACAGACTCCTCCGTGAGATGCTCTGCCAAGAAATCTACAGGAAAGTCATCAACTGCAGAGGCGGTTGGGGCGTCGCCGGCACGCCCCTGCACGCCGCCGTGTCCAAAGGTCACCTCAGCTGTCTGCAGGTCCTGCTAGCGCACGATGCTCTGGTGGACTGCGTGGACGTCAAGGCGCAGACGCCGCTGTTCGCGGCGGTCCGCGGGAAATACCTGGACTGTGTCCTAGCGCTCCTCAGAGCGGGCGCCAACCCCGACGGGAACGCGGCCAATAACGGCTCCCCTGTCCTCATGGCCGCCAGGGAGGGCGACGTGCACATATTGACGGAACTGCTCCAGCACGGCGCGGAGGTGAACTCCCGCTCCAAAGTCTCGCTGTGGACGTCCGGCGCCCGGGTGTCCAGCGGGCCGCTGTACCTGGCCGCAGTGTACGGACACATGGAGTGTTTCAAACTGCTGCTCCTCTACGGGGCGGACCCCGATTACAACTGCACGGACGTAAAGCTGCTGGGTTCCATCAAGCAGCCCAAGACCGTGCTGGAGATGTGCCTCCGACACGGCTGCGGGGTGGAGTACATCCAGCTTCTCATCGACTTCGGCGCCAACGTTTACCTCCCGACGCTGATCATCGAGAAGTCCACAAAGCAGAATGAGGCAGTGGAGCTGCTGCTGAGGGAAAGAGGTGAGGAACACGTGGATTGACATCAACGACTCAAAACGTTACGTCGTGGAATGTAGGATCACAAACTCACCGATTTTGGCACCAGGAGACGTTTTTCCGTGTCAGTTCCAACACTGCCGCTGCTAATGGAGCACACCTGACGAGCGTGTTATGGATGTGAAATGATGCAGCTGTACTCGGTGCATTCGGTGACTTGTCTTTGTGTTCCTCTGGTTTTCAGGAAGTCCGAAAGCCCTCACATCACAGTGCCGACTCGCCGTGAGACGACACCTCCAAAAGATCAACAAGGTGCACTGCATGGAGCAGCTGGAGATACCGACCCGTCTTATTCACTTCCTGCAACACAGACACGTCCCAGCCGCCGTTCTGTAGCCACGTGAGCTCGGCCTGTTCCGTTTGATTTGAGCTCAGGATTTTGTGATAAAGCGGAAAAACTGTGGAGCAGCTTTTGTATGTGTTGTGGAGTTCAGACTGACGTGTTGATAAATGAAACGTGAGGATGAACAGTGTGTGCCTGTGTCTTGATGCGAGGTCTCAGCCTGCAGCTGTTGGAGGACTCTGGAGGAGGAGGCGGGGGGGGGGGGGGGGGGGGGGGTGCGGGCCCCTCCCCCGGTCACATGCTCATCAGGAGTTTAAGCTGTTTACTAAAAGCTCATTTCAGGCCAGATTTTCTTCAGCCAGATCAGCAGCAGTTTTTTTTAAGCTACTTACCTGTTTTAACTTTGAGAATAAAATAAAATAAGGTAGGTTTTCACACATATCTTCATATAAGTCTATGAAACAATGAATCCACAATAATTATTTGATGTAAAAAGTTTGTACTGGAGTTCCTACATTTCCTGGACACATATTTTCATATGTGGGCTTAAGGAAATAATCGGATAAACAAAATTATCCTGGAGATAGTTTTTATTTTTCTAAAAATTATAGAATGTAGAAATTGCACGTATGATGTTTTTAATTAGTAAACCACACAAAGAATGAGGCTTCTCCATAACATCTGCAGCATGACGGTGTTCGCTTACAGGTGGTGTTACTTTAAATTCAGTTACCAAAATCCACGCACTTGGGGTGGTTTGTGTCCCTGTCTGCAGTACCACATTTTACCCAGTAGATGTCAGCAGCACAGCATGATGGATCCTGCTGAAAATGTGGGGATTTTGTGTAAAACTGCCAATAACCTCACTCTGAATTTGAGCATCCGAAACCCTTCATTCAAAAGATTAATCTGGAAAGGAAAAAAATGGAACAGCACCCATGTGACCCAGAGGATGAAGTGAGCTCACTTAGGTAATTACAGTCATGAAGAGAAGGGTGCTCAGCTGGCTGCACTCTGCACCTTGACCACTAGATGGCATGAAATCCTAAAAATGAAGAGCTGAGTAACTTCAAAACATATATGAAGAGAACTTCAAAACATTACATGAAGAGAAGTGAGAATCATTTGGCTGTTTAATCATATAAATACCCATCATGTCATTCGCCCTTAGCGTTTAAATAATTAGACAAAGGCCACAGCGTCAGATTCTTCAGACTGACCTACAGGTGGCAGCAGACAGCTGGAAGATCCTCACGTGAGGGAAGGTGGTATTTACACAGAAACCTGGTCGGATGGAGAACAAACTGAAAGGGAAAGTTTTCATTCATAGTTCCGTAAATAAACAAACCAAACACCGGACTTCAAGTACGAGTGCCACGAGGAAAGAGAAGGACAAAATAAAAAAATAAAACACATTCTTCGCTTTCAAACAAATCATCTGGAAAAATCAAACTCCAATAGAGACGAGCCCTCATAAAACATTCACCAGCGACGTGTGAATTCATTTACAGAATAGTTCAATGATTCAAGTAGAGTTTGTACTTGTGTGTTTTACAAAATATTTCTGAATTCATAAATTTCAAGTAGCAACAATTCAGACAAAACATATAAACAGTGTTCTACAATTAAAACACATCATTTGGTCCCTTTGTTAAAAAAAACAAAAACAAAAACTGAGGTTTAAGCATCACTGTCGTCATGACATCATGGCTGAGCTTGACGTGGCAGGGGTTACCGTGGAGACCTCAGCCCAGGCCTACATCTAATGACATCATCACTACAAAGCCCAGGATGGAGGTCCAGGACGCCAGCTTCCCGTTTCCACTGGAGACGGAGACAAACAGAGAAAAACGGCGTCAGCGCTCCTCCATCGTTATCGTCATCTCCTTCATTCACCCTCAGCTACTCTGACCTGACTTGAGCCTCTGGTATGATGTCATCAACCACCACGTACACCATCGCCCCGGCGGCGAACGCCAGCGCGTACGGCAACAGGGGCTCGGCTAAAGCGACGGCGAGGGCGCCGAGCAACCCCGCGATGGGCTCCACCATCCCGCTCAACTGCCCGTACCTGAGGGAGCAACGCTAACCATCAAGTGTCTGCTCTGTCACAGTCGTGTGTATTTGTTGACACACAGACGCGCGTCTTTTCCTACCAGAACGCCTTCCAAGTTGAAACACCGGAGCCCCGCAGCGGCAGGCTCACCGCTAAGCCTTCTGGGAAATTCTGGATGCCGATACCAATGGCCAAGTTTCTGAGGGAAACAGGAAAATGTAAACGATCATTTAATGTTTTTATCTATTATTATTATTATTATTTTTAAATCAAATGTTTGTAACGCCGCAAAACTGCAGTGTCTGCAGTACCACCAAATGCCCACTAGAGGGCAGCAGCACATCAAGTGGGACATATGGGTGGATGTCGCTTTGGCTAAAAGCATCAGCTAAATCAAATTGTGGAATTGTAGAAATGAGATTCGATTCACCCTCTAATTCCCAAGCTAATACGCCAGCAATTAACTTTGGCACATTCTAAAACTAATCATTTATCTCATCAAACAATTTGATCAACAAAACAAAACAAACAAACACAAATGTGAACTAAAATGGGTTGTTTGTCTCCATAAACACACAAACACAGAGGACGTGTTTAACTCTTTCTTGACTTGCCTTCAATCAAAGAAAAGTAACGAGGCATTTTGCATCTCCACGTATTTGACCCGTGTGCTGCGACGCTGTGCAGCACATTCAGACCAACGATAGAGAAGGTGCTGCATAAATTAAGTGGCACGTATTTACACCGTTCTCCTTATATCACACGTGGAGAACCCACTGCTGATGTAAATGTACATTAAAAGGCTCGTTTTACAGCAATGCAACGAGCAAACGTACACTCAGGTGGCAGTAACCTAACCACAATCCGTACACACTGTACCTTTAAGTGGCTCCCAGTTTGGAAAACGCACTGGATCCAGAGTTCTGTCGTCTGGTTTTCTGAGTTTCCAGTATTCAGCAGCATGTACGGCGGCTGCGTGTGTTCGGATGGCGGGAGATATGAGGTGAGCGCGTGTTCATTTGTTTTACCTGGCTCTCTCGAACGTCGCAGACGGCGTCTTTCCAACGGCTCCGAATCCAACTCCCACCGCCAAGCCCTCTGTGGGAAGAACACGGAGATCAGAGCCACGACCTTCTATGACTGATCAAAGAGCAAAGTTTGTGAAGTGAGAAAACAAAGATCTAAGATCTGTTTACAGCAACGGTCCGAGGGGTTCTCTACGCCGAGGGTCACACTCTACTCCCCCCCCCCATTGGTCAGACGTCGACCGATCGAAGCCGAGGTTTCCTCCTCGCGCATGTATCTGCAGAGGGATCCTCTGTGGCGTGGAGACGTGCCAGCAGAGCCGCTGATCCGTCACTGAGATGAAATATGATTTTCTCTCCCCGTTCCCTCGAAAGTTCAGGGATTACGAAGAAGAGGTGTCGCCACGAACATGGAACACTTCATACATCTGAAACTGCTCAAGAGCACTGCGACGCGAAAGCGTCAAGACGGATGCGGTTTCCCCGTCCGATCTTAAAAACCGTGGTGGATTTGGACCAAGACCCTGGTTTGGAGCGGGGGTCCGAGCGGGAACTAAAGAGCGGGTTTGCGAGGGTGAGCAGTGACGAGGCCAGACGCAAAAGGTGAGTCACCGAACAGAAAGAGTGCCCACTGGTGTGCTATCACGTACAGGGGGCCGGACACTTTTCATTTCAGCGCAACGACCCGTTTGACCCAGAAATGTGCTGCCTATGGACGTCTGTCAATCAATCCACAGTCATCCAGCAGGGGGCGATCACAAGCAGCACACTTCCTTTTCTGGAAGAGCAGTGCCAACCGAGGATTTGACGTCGTTTGACCACCAACTGAACATGTTCACTGAGCTACGTTTTCGCTGGGACTTCGGTGACGAATGGATGGTGCCCCCAAGTGGTCATAACATGACATTGAACTCAGCTAGCGAAAGTAATTAAGCGATTCAATTAGCTTGATTGTGTCAGCAATACAGCAAAAACAATAAATTGATATAGGTAACAACTAGGTAGGAGAGAAGGCTCAAAAGTTGACTGGTGTGCACGCAAACACCGGTCAACCAATCCTGCATACTGCGCCTTTAATTGACCGAGCCCATTTCGATGTGGACATTTACGATGACAGAGTTGAGGTTGCTAACTGCTGTTATCACTTGACGGTATTCTCAGGCTCTTCGTCTGGAACACCCCTGCAGTCACGACGCGCTTTGACTCGATCCCGAGGCCTGCAGGTCAACGTAAATCCCACTCTCTCTCTCTCTCTCTCTCTCTCTCTCTCTCTCACGCCCGGTGATGTGTAAATCCAGCCTTGATAGGGAGGACCGCCGCACACCAACGTACACACTTCCACTTGTTGCGTGTTATTTTGCGTCAATGACGCCGCGCACCGTGTGGTGTGACTCGACGCCGAATCAACAAAAATCGACCAAATCAATGGGGACGAATTCAAATTTGCTGGAAACTAAAAAAAAAACAAAAAAACAAATAAAATAAAAAATCACGCTATTGAAACTCCAGGGAGGCTTGACATAAACTGCGGGAACACATGCTCTCGGAGCGTGTGGTTGTTTTGCCAGGAATATGAGGTGAAGGGTTGTTTCTGGATCACGAACCACTTCTCCTGCGTGAAGCTGGTGTCTGGACGCTCGAGACTCCAGTGTTTGCCTGCTCCCACAGGTAAACACAGGTAAACAGTGAGAACTGGCCGAGCCGATTCTGACTCTGACGGCGGAAATGAAAAATGTTTCATATCGTCACCTGTGTGTGTAGTTTTTCCATCACTTTCTTCACTCCCCAGAGAAAACTCAGGGGTGTGTGCGTGCGTGTGTGTGTGTGTGTGTGTGTGTTTCGTGCGTATATGTGTGCGAGGCGGCCGCTCCTATCCAATTCCTGCTTCATGTTCTATGCTCTTTTAAGCGAGTGTGACAGTCCTGCGGTTCACAGCACACGGTCACAGCAGCCACTCATTCCCATCGCACCTCTCCTTTAATCCCCTCCTCCTTCTTTTCACACTGCTCTTCTCTCTCTCTCTCTCTCTCTCTCTCTCTCTGCTTCACTCAACTGTGTCTCCTCTAGCAGGACTGAAGTTTTACAATTTTTCAAAACTTGACTATTCTTCATATCTGTTTCGACTCTTATCCCATCCTTGTCTGGAATGCTGAGTCAGCATCTCAACACTGGCTGAAAATGATTAGATCACAAAATACACATTCACTTGTAACCACCCGCTTGTCCCCCGAACAGGACCCGCCCCGCCCACGTGCACCGTGCACATGTGATGGGGTCTTCACACCAAGCAATCGTTGCCGGTGGGATCGAACGGGTGAGGTGGTTTTGAGTTTGCGACTCACTCTGGGGTAGCTCATTCCACCAGCACCCATCAGCCCTCTCTGGAAAGCTACACCCTCACAACACATGAGCAGAGTGGAGGGGACGGCACTGGGAGAACAGCTCTCCCACCTTTGAATAACTGGATTGTCGGATATTGCGCAGTCTGCCCTGATTGGACGAGTTATCCCACATAGAGGAAAAGCTCTATGACCAGTATTTTCACTTGAGCTCCCCAACAAATACAACAACAGCACCACCTGGTGTCCAAAACATCACTCTTCAGCCGCTAAGTCGAAGCAGGTCAATGCGTCAAGTAAATGTGGGGAAGATGTGTTTGTATAAACTGTTGTCCAAAAACAAAATACCATCATTATATACCAGAGGTAATGAAAACAGAAAAAAATAATAATAATAATAAAATAAAAAAAAAAAAATAAAAAAAAATATATATATATATATACTTATGTGTTATCTCACCACATTTAGAGTTTAAGACTTTTTTTGGGGTGTAGAAGAAGAATTCGCACATCTTGCTTCATATCTTTTAAGAAGCAGCCATCTTCTCCCGCACTTGATTGCCTCTTCTCGACTAAAATGTGGAGAAACGATGATATGATACATATTCAGAGGCACACGTCACATCCTAACGCTGTTTTATCTCTCTGACCGCTGATCCAGAGGAAAGGCATTCACTTTTATGTGCGGTTAATCCTCGCAATGGCGACAACAGGGTCGGAGAAAGCGGGGCTATTATTGAAGGCGACGGGAATGGTTTGTTCAAAATGATGTCGCAAATAAAACGCCCCCGTTTCCGAGTTTACTGCCGAGTCAAGGTCATCCGGGAGAGGACGTACAAAGTGGCCCACGATTGGCCGGCGCTCCTCACGTCCATTGCTGTTCATCTAATTCCCGTGTTCCAGTGGAAGCGGTGCGCCGTTGAACGCGTCCTGTCGTTCCTCGTGTCTTCCTCCGAGCATCGATCCCAAGTCGCTGTCGTTGACCTCACTCCGTCCGTCACACGAACAAGGATCAATCCGAGCGGCGGTGAGAAAGGCCAGCCATTCATCTCCCGCGCGGTTTGATGGAGCGTCGGCAAACTCCTGTCGCGCCGTCACGGAGCCGCTGGGCCCAGCAGCTTACGTTTGCGTTGTTCCAGGCGGGAAGAAAGACGCTCGAACAGCGGCGGGGTGACGGCTTCTACGGCTGCCGTGACGGCGCGTGTGTCAAAAAGCACGTGGGTCTATCATTTCCTGGGAGGAGCGTTGTCTCCGAGAGGTTGATTCCCTTCCGGCAGCAGAGTTGACCCTTTCGCCGGAGGTCAACCATGCGCACTCCCGTTCGGCGCCCAAACGCAACCGTCCGTTGCCTTTCTGACACAATGCGGCGCGACCGAACTCTTAGGAGAGCCGAGAACTGCGCGATGGGCCGCCGATCTCACGGGGCAACACCGGCGCAGTTAGCGTTTGCCATCTTGCAGACAGTTTGCCCATTCCTGACATTCCTGAGCCGACACTGTTGTCCCTGCTTCCCACTGCGTCTGACCGTCTGGTGTCAATCCGTTGACTTTCAGTCCGCGTCCGATCAAAAGGTTGTTTACTGCTGCATTGCAAGAGAAGTCCGCACCTCGAGTGTTGACCGTGTCTTTCCCAGAGATCTGGATTCTTTATTGTCCATGTTCTTCTTTCCTCTCGCGTTGATTTTTACAAAGACCCCCGTGTGCAGAGAAATCATCAAATAAAGACGTTGTTTATGTGGACGGTGATACAGCACTGGACAGAATGCCCCGATATGGAAGACTGACCCCATGGGTCTGGAACCCCGTCTTTCTGAACTGCTATAAACAGAGTTACTATCCATTGGCCGTCACATCAGTTCGTCGACCGGAATTTCGCTGAAAAGACACTCGAAATGGGCAGAATGTGACCGAGCAGACACACACACACCTGTGAGGTGCGTACGGTTCGTCCGGCACCACCGGAGGTGTTTACTATTCAAATGGCATTAATATAAAATGATAGGAAGTGAGGTTTACGCCGGGAGCGATCAACTGAAGCGGCTCTTCCGCTGCAAGTGCTACATCCAGTAAAGTACTTCCTGATCATCATCCAATCTCCCGCACGCGGGCCCCGATTCTCCTTTGATCCACACTTCCTGGAGCGAACAATCATTCTGCACACAGAATGTGGTGAGCCTGAGAAGCGCCGATCCAACTGAAATCAGTCAAGTCCAAACACAGGAAGTCCTTTACGCCGATACACCTGCTCTGTCTCATTGATTTTCAAGGCTTCACTTTGACATGAGAAAATGGATCCGTGTCCCAGACGCTCACAACACGCGCTTTGCCGACGCTGTCAATTAAACCACGAAATGCCGGCAGCAGTGAGAATGACACGTGACGTTGTGCTATTTGGATGTTGTTCTACGTTTGTCGTATTTTTTGATTTAAAGGTGCAGTGTGTGCATTTTGGTGACAACTAGCGGTGACGTAGCGTGTCGTATATCCATCGCCTCGCCCTCGCACTTCCTCGCAGGAGTACTCGTGATAGCCGCCAGATGTCGCTGGAACTCAAAAGATGTTTAGTATGTCCACTCTGACCTAATGTAAAAACATGGCACCCCCCCCCCCCCCCCCCCCCCCCCCCACCGCGCCCCCCCCGCCAGCACCCCCCCCCACAGAGAGGACCCCACTCCTTATGTAAATATGCATTAAATGGCTTGTTTCAGGGGTACTGGAAAAAGAATCATCCTTTTAGGTGACGATAAATTCATAAAAATGTCAGCATGTAATTGTTTTGTGATTTTTTTTTTTTCCATTTACAAAAATGGCCAAAATGAGCAGGAGCTTTTTTTGAGATGCACTCTCACAGCACGCTGCTCGTTTCGTACACTTTGGAAAACGCTCTGTAATTTACTTCCTGAGTGATTCTTTCCGTCTCCGCTTAATTGGCTTAGCTTTGTAACATCACTCTTTGCGAATGGAGAGCACCTTGAATGCGCTTGCCGTTGAACTCACCTTGCCTGGGACGTATAACAATAATAGCCCGAGAGCTCCCTGACAGCCCCCTAATACCTGAGATGAGACACGGTGAGGGGCACTTATTAAAACCAGCGGGTTTCCAGGAACAGGTCGTGTAATACAGAGCGGTTCCCGCGCTGCCAACCCCCCCAAAGGCACCGTCTCCAAGTGCTTTTCAGACCCCGGGGCAATTACTCTGTCGAACGCAACCGGAAGGAAATTCATATCAACACTGGAGCTTCCTGAAAACCCAGCCAGTGGGACGGCCATCGCCTTCCTGCTCTCGGCTCACCACGAATACCCGACGCTCGCGATGTCACATTTACCGCCTGACTGACAGGTGACGAGAGTCCTTAGCGTCTCGGGACTGACGGATTGATGTGGCGTTCGATGCCGCCCCCGGGGGGAGAGCTTTCCTCGGGAAAGGAGTCCAGGACGTGTCTCCCTAGATACTCACGCACATGAATCTGTGCGGGGGGGAATCAAAGGGGTCTTTTGCATCCAGCGATGAGGTGTTACCGCAGCGGTGAGCTCGCCGCCATGAACTGCCCCTCGGTTCGGACGCTGTATTCGTTACCCTCGGGCTGAGCATCTGCCGTGCGTTGACTTCATCCACCTGCGGTGCCTCATATGTTTCTATAGCAACTGCGACCACTTGCCCCGGTGCGTCAGTTGTAATGTGTAGGTTTCTCTGCTCGAGCTAAATCAAGAGCGACGCTCTGTGGTTTCTCTACGACTTATGAGCATCCACAGTCCAACACGCGACGAATACCGAAACTTGGCGCCGTTGGCCGGTGGTGAGCGAAGCTCGTGCGACAGCTGCATCCAATCAGCACCAACGCTGACGCGTCAACACGTCAAGGGAAAGAGCTTGGTTTGATTTGATAGGTTTTTCTAAAGAAATGCCGTTCAGACCAACGGAAGTGGTTTACGGAGACGGGACTAAATCACGTGTCAGGAAGGTGGAGCATCGGCATCGGCAGCTCTGTGAGGCACATGGCTAATCAGATGGAGACTTAAGGGAACATGAACATCAACGATCAAAGGATAAATCAAGCATCGATCGAGTTCCCTGCATTCACTCGGACTGTGCCATTCATCCAGTGGATGCGGGTGTTTTTTTTTTTTTAGCGGCAGCTTTTCAGAATCAATTCCGGTGTTTGAACATTGTGATCGGACTCCGAAACCCGCCGGCTGCCCCTCACCTGGGATGTTGTGGATGGTGATGGCGAGGATGAGGAGGAGGATTCGCCGCCAGCTGCTTGCTGTCTTCTCCGGCACTTCCCGCGGTTTGCTTCCCGTTTCCTGTCCGTCCGAGCTGCCCGGAGGTTGTCCTCTCCTCCTCTGGTGAACATCTCCGTTCTCCATCTTATCTGCAGGACAAAGGAGAGGAACGTTGGACATTGAAAATCAAGGTTTCATACAAATTGCACATGTTGTTTACCTGTCAACAAACAACAAACAATTCAACACTGCCTGATCCATATATATATATATATATATATATATATATGGATCTAGTACGTGGAGTCTACGACTACAGATCTACCCAACAACGTCATCTGCACCGATGGTCAATGCAACTTGTTGGCATCCTCACGATACCTGCTCCGCTGCGTTGAATGACCTTCTGTTTTTGTCCTTAAAGGTGCAGTGTGTAAAATGTTGGTCAATTCTTTTCACTTTTATCTGTAGATAAAAAAATAAAAAAAAAGAATGGACTGACATTTTCACAAATGCACTGTATAATCACCCGAATGTATTTTGTTTTTTACGTGCTCGTCAGCACGTCATTTCTGTCTCCTTTCCTCCGCCCTCGTCCCCTAACCCTAACACAAACTCATGTGAACGCCCCCC
>JAFBJT010108762.1:48751-68955 GCA_016785325.1 Chascanopsetta lugubris
CCCCCACCCCCGTCAACAAACGCCATCCTACTCCAAATCTCTGGCGAGAGCCCTGTCTGCTGTAAGTATTCGTGGAATGCTCATTCATCAGTGGCTCAGCGGCCGAATGCGCAGCTGCAAACGAGATCAATTGTGTCGAGAAGCACTTCCGATGAAAGACACTCGTGGCTTCTCAAGTCGGGTTGATTACGTTTGTTCAGCGAGACGCCAGTCATCCGGTTTGCCGACCTCGATATCCTCATCAACAGAACCCTCCAATTTGTGAGCCAGCAAACACTTGACTCTGTGTCACACGGCGACACACCACCTGAGAGGTGTGACTCACAAACAGCCCAGATATCTGCACCGTGGAGATTCAAAGATGGAGGGCTGTTGTGAAATCGGTGGCGGCTGAAAACCGCCTCCGGCCTGATCAACATGTCTCGCATCATCTTTGTCTTTATAGCCTGAGGGGCGCGCGGCTATTAGTCTTGTCTGGAATGAAAAATGTCCCGTGTCTGTCCCTCTGCCACTCCAATTACGAGCAAAACAAACTCCATTAATGTCACGGAAAACAAAGTTAATGGCTGATGACAATCTAATGAGTCCAAACGCTCCCTTGGATCCTCAATGTTTGCCCGACTTCTGCGCATCAGCAGGAGAATGTGGGTGTGTTTGGAAATGGTGTGTCATTGGGGAATTGGAGTGACAATAGGCATTGTCCTTTTAAAAGGTGCAGTGTGTAGGTTTGAGTGACACGAATGGAGGTATTGATCCAGGCACCCTGGGGTGCAACGTGACAGCCTCCACAGAGGACCAGCGCCTAATGTACATATAAATAGCTCATTAGTATATTTCATTATACAATCATGAAACATTAGTATAACTGTTATACGACACAGAAAAAAAAGAAATAACTTTGAATAAATCTTACACACTGGACATTTCCTGTGGTGCTTAAAGGCAATTTATTTACTATCATTTCAAATCGAGCTGCTTTGAATATGTTCGTTAACCACAACGTAGATGCAAATGTTACACATACATTTAAGTATGAGGTTACGTTCTCAGTGATCAAACTAAAATGTTTTTATTTCATAATTCAAACTCAAGGATCTTACCAAGGCTTTTAACCTTTACTTTTAATCGTTCAATTCATTCATGTTATACACACCTGTTTTTTTAATTTTTTTTATCTGTTTTGCACCTTGAGAAAATCACAGTTTTACAAAAAAGTTGAGAAATCTGACAATAGTGGGCAAATTGAAATAATTAAATATCAATCAATAATGAAAATGAATGAAAAGAAACTATAAAAAAAAAAACACTCATTCCTGCCTCTTAAAAGTGAAGAAACCTGTGTGTCGGATAGAGCGACACCAGCTGGTGAAGTTGCATATTGCAGCTGAGTAAACTTCACTTCACCCTGTCCTTCCCAGAGCGAGTCGTCACCTTCTGTGCTTTGCACATTGTAACAATCATGATGGTGCAACATGGCTGCCGCTATAGAGGGGACTTACTCCGGATGAAAATCCAAAGGGCTAATCCCATGGTAACAGAGTGTAAAATCTATATGATTCTACATTCCACTTATATCAATAGACATTTACATATACACGTTTGTGTATCCCATCGAAACCTTTCGATTGAACTTTTGCAATATCATGATTGAGGAAAGTAACATGGTGATAATCATTACTTTTGTCTGACAGGTCTGCCTCGGGACAAGATCCATACCATAATATGAAACTCCAGCCCGCAGCCAATTCATCTAATTCTGCCAAATACAATGGAAGCTGACAGCCTGCATGGCGTGAATGCCTCCACTTGCACACACACTCTTCTGTTCTTGACTTTTTTTTTTTTTCAGTAATTCACAAAGTAAATGTAATCAATTCATAATTAGTATCATTAGTAACCTATTGAATAATTAAGCGGAGCAAACGTCCATATCGTCCCACTGGCACAAAGCAGGCTCGCTCCAACGACGTCCACAAAATAATATATAACTAAACTAAACGCCACTTTGAAAGACGACAGGCTCATTACTCACCGTGGCGGTCTTCAATCTTAATAGTCACATTGTGAACACTTCTTGTTCCCCATAGTTGTTCCAACAAGCCATTAGAACCCCCCCCCTGCCCCCCCCTCACCCACCCACCCACCCAGAGTCATCCATTCTCTCACACAGTTGACATCTATCGGAGCCTCCAGTGTCTGGCTTTGCCACGTGGTCGCTTTTAAATCAGAAATATTGGCCGTGCAAAGGTCAGGCGATGTGGACTGGGGCTCGGGCCGTCTCCGGTTGCCCACCCTCAGACAGCTGACGTTTCCAAAGGCCAAGGGCACAAAGAGCGATTCGCTCCGACTAAATGCACGTGCGGCGCGAGTACACCGCAGACCGTGGGCCTCATTTACAAAGTGAACGGCGAACCGCTTAACGTCAGTGAGTGGGGCATCTCAAGCAATATACAAAACTGTAGGGGACGCAGGGGTACGTTCATGAAATTCACAGCTGCGCTCGTGCTTTTTGTCCGAGGAGAGAGGGGGACCTTTGAAGTTGATCTCGTCTGGAGGTCATCATGCTGGGATTTCACTGGTCTGGCCCACTTCTAGATCAAGATCTCATATCTGGTCCTATCTGGCCTTTGAACTCAAATGAGCTCGACGCCCTCGACGTAGTAGAGTAACGCCAACAACCCTGTTGTCAAAACAAACGTAGACTCCACGAGTGCATTGAAGGTCTGGAGCGGTGCCCAGTTGTCAGGGGCAGATCCTTGATTTCCTGTCGCTTCACCGATTAGATTGTTTTCCATTGTCCAGCTCGTAACACGGACGCCTGATCGAAATGAGACATGATGAATTTTGAACTTTATGGATTCCATCAAACTTTCCTCGTCCAATTTCGCAGTGAGGCAGCCAGGGAGAGTTCTTCTACTGAGAGAGGCCTCTGCTTTTAGGGAATACCAATTCCATAGAGGGCTCTCATTGTACAGCAACTCACCACTCGCCAGCTGCCATTGTAAGCGGCTAAGCGATGTTATTCACTGCATCCATCAGTGGTTGTAACGTTTATGCCGATGATTGTGTTTTCTCATACAATGCAGACTACAATGGAGTCTGGGGGGATTTAAAGAAACACTGACGTCCTGCAGGAAATCACATCGTGCGCAGTTGTTGCACCAGATCGTTGATACCTGACGCAGGAGACAATGTGCTTTATCGTCACTTCTTGTTCTTGTGTTAAAGCGCACAAAGCATTTTAATTCTGCAACAGAACGGCCGAGTTCTGAACGGTGCGGACGGAAAGAGATTCGGGCACTTTTACGACGAAGAGGAAGTAAGAAGAAACAAAAAAAAAAAAAAACATCCATCGGCCACTAGGTGTCGGTGCTACAGGACGGTTGTGTTGTGCATTCTGGCGAGTCGGGATAAAAGTTACAGCCGCCACACGTGAAGTCTTACGAATATGAAATAGAACATGCACAAACATTCACATCAAATGATTAAACTCTCTCCTGACTGTTCAGGTAAAAAACAAAAACAGAGTTCCCTTTAATACGGTACGTGTGTGGGATGGGGTGGATTCAAGCAGTATATGAAAACACAACAGTCATGTCAAAGTGAATCAAACATCTGTATTTCTTTTTGGACTAAAGGGAACTAATGTTTATAATATCTGTAATGAGGCTTTGAGATATGACTTACGAACAACCTTTGTCATGTATTCATAGCTTATACCAAATCTCTCTAGTTTAGAGGGGGATGCTAAGAATGATCATCTAATCCCTATATAATACCTATATACATAATGACTGTCATTCATTTTCATTTCACTGTGCAAAAGTTAAATAGATCTTGCACTGGTGAGTGTGGAGAGTAGTCCAGGCTTGTAATAACATGTCATTTAGCATTTGCAAAAAGTACTTTATGCATCTCTTTTTTTTTTTTTTTCCCGTTTAACCCGAGAGTGAAATCAAAAGGGATTGCCACTTCAACACAAGGAATGAGAACGTGCTGAAACGAGAACTCGCCACTTTGGGTCAACGTGGAACGAGCAGTGACAGATTTGGCTGGAAAAAGCCGTGTTGATATTGTTTTTATCTTGAGCACAACAAGACTGAGTGTTGAGCGATTACAGAGCCGCGCTGACGAGACAGCGTGTCAGGTCAAGGTCAGGCAGACATTCATCGTGGCGGTGGATGATTCTAATGGGAGCTGAGTGCTAACGTGTCTGTGATTTGCAACAGCTGAGGTCAACGCTGTCGAAAGCCGTAGCTGCAACAGCCACGCTATTTCTTTCCACCTCAAGTTTGGGAATTTATTTTCCGCACAAAAAGCCACCCAAAGTAAACAAAGAGAAATGTCCAAGGTCCCCTTTAAGATTTCTTACAGTCTGACTCGAACGAAGGTGTTTGCTGCAGCCACTCTTCTGAAAAGTTCCTCACGCGAGGCCCTAAATAAAATGTCACAGATGAGAGAGATGACGTAAACAAACAACAACATGATCTCAATGGCCTCAATCCGATGGTCTCATTGTATTTAGGATTTCACAATGAGAGCTGCATGTTTAGATGACACTATATAAGATATGATATATAATTACGATGATGTTCAGTTTAAAACATACACCATCAGATGAGTGTGTTTTTCAGTGATGGTGTTGGTGCTAATTTAGATCAAACAGATTAAGATGAATTGTTTTCTTTTCTGAGGAGAATAACTTCCCAGTCAAAGGCTTAAATTTACAACCAAATTGATTTGCATATGAGAGCAGCTTTGAGAGGCTGTGTAGCTTTGATTACCTTGTGCTATGAAACACACACACACACACACACACACACACACTTCATTCATCTCATTAGGGCATATTTTACAGTCTACACCAAATGTGCAGCCTTGTTACTTTGACTGACAGGTGGGTGGAAATTCGTCACTGAGGTGATTAGCATTTACTGCAGAGGATGTCTGTCGCCAAGCTCGCTGACCTCGATGGCACAAGAGCCCCGAGAAAGTTCCAGGAGACAGTTTGAGCACCTACCAGCAGGAGGTGAGTTGTTCTTAACAGCGCAGATGTGTTATCTTGTTGTTTGCCCTCCTTCAAAAAGTCCTACATTATACCGTCACTTATTCTAGTTTCACAGAGATGGAGTATACGACGAAGAGCAAAGGTAGTACATTTTGCACTCATCCTACCAAGTTAATTGGCACTCAGGATGAAGTTAAAGGTGCAGTATGCAAGGTGTCGGTGACGTTTTTGTGACTTCTGTCTGCAGAGATATAATTACAAAACAATCGGGTACAAACATTTTTTGAAAAAGTGTATCGTTACCTCAGAGCATGACTCACTTGTAACATCCCCCTAAAATAAGCCCTTTTCATGTATATTTACATCAGGAAGGGGTCCTCCCTATGGGGGCCGCCATGTTATTACAATAGCCCCAAGTGGACGTGCTAAACATGTTTTGAGCTTTAATGACAACTGACGGCTACTATAGGTTCTCCTTCATGCTCGAAAGGGGAAGGGTGAGTTGATACAATGTGCAGCTTCGCCAGTAGATGTCATTGAATCTCACACACCGCACCTTTAATGAGATATTTTTTCTTCCTCTTACAAATATTTGTAGAATACGCAGGTATAGAGGATAATTTAAAAGGTTTTTTGCCCAATATTTGTATGACACTTCAGCGGGTTAACCTTCAAAACACTAATATATTGAATGGTTTAAATGCAAAAGGAGTTATTGATGAAGCTGACCTCTTTCACACATTGTACATCTATGGATTCAAACGGTTAACAGTATGGACTTATGCAGATATTAGAGCAAAAATACAATCATATAAATAATAAGAAGACTTTGGGTCTATTTCTGGGATTTCCACAATTTAGTGATACTGTATCAAGTTGGATGTTGCAGTGGAAAACCTTTCACCTTCCCCTTCTTCTCCAAGCATATTGGGGAACTGATCATAGACTTCAGTTAATATTAAAACCCAAATGGTGGCGCGTTTGTCTTCGCTGGCCTGTTGAGACATTGTGGGGGGCCACTGGTGGTCTCTGTAGAGGGATCCTGCTGCTAGAGTCAATATCAAGGGCTCATTCGAGGGTCATGGTGAAAAAAAAAGCCTATTCATCCATTCAGGGGTTTATGAACTCATAATCTTTTCAATTCCATTTCCATCCAAATAAATGGGAACAATCTCAGCGCAACAGGAGTTTACAGCTGCCTAAGCCTTTGATCTGTGCCCCCCCCCCTTCCCACCTTCCCACTGTTTGTCAGTACCCACTGTGATTCCTACCTGCACAGTAGTTTTCACCCCTTCACTTGGCAGTAGCCTGTGGACCCTGTATCAGTAGTGTTCATCAACAACCACCCCCCTCCTCTTGCCCCTCTCCTCTGACACGCTTCGCGGGCACTGCTCCTCTGTCCTTGCTCCAGGCTGCTCCGACTCTGTCCAACCAGTGAGGAAGCAACACCAACGGAAAGCAACAGGCAACTATGATGAAACTGTTTTGCTGCGAACCGGCGAGACCATTAGAATGTTGGAATTCCAATTATTTAGAGGCGCAATGAATACATTATTTTTTGGGTATAATAATCACTCTTAAGTTACATTCTAAATGGTTCCTCCTAATGCAGGTGTGCACGACAGCAACTTTCCCCCTCGTATTCTTGGGAAGAGAATTCTCTGGCGGTTTTATGTGTTTGTTCCTTTCCTATCGGGAAGAGACAATGTTATTGTCCTTAGAGGCGCAATTGTTCCGGTTTGGAATGAAGGACACGGATTCACCTGCTCGAATCCTTGAACTCACCTTCAATCTTCACCCTCCGAGTTGAAGCACAATACAAACACTGGCCTCGGCCAATAACGAAGCTTCGATCTATCAAAGCGCTACAATGGAAGGAAGCATATGGCTGCCGGAAGCTTCCCAGGTCTGATGATATTCTCCAAGGTGTTTATGAGCTACAGGGGAAAAGATACCACTTTAGCATTCAAGTTTTTAAATAACTTAATTACAAATTTCAGTAAAGTTCAGATAATTCATGTAAAGAAATAGTTTTTTTCTTATACCTGTAATAAAGGGAGTCATTCACATGTCTCTACCTGAGCTTCAAAATAGGAAAATGCTAGTTATGTGTATTACATGGGTGCATGAACTGTCACACCACCACACAGCCTCATTTCCCACCTGCTGCCGCTCAACACCTCGAGCCATCGTTACCAGCAGCAGCAGCAGCCGTCGCGGCGTCACTCCACTAACGAGCTACAGACAGATTTTACATCCGCTTACTTATTACTGATGTTTTATACATGGTCCAGATCGGCTGCAGCTGGCCAGTAGTTACCTTGACCACGTTTGGAGCATTTGTATTTGACCATCGATTTGACTCCTCACCAGAGAGTGTAAAATAATTGTTATCTTTTTCATGAAGCATTTGCAGAACGACCAGATGTAAATAAGTTATTCCAATGCTGTAACACATTCCAATAAGATGAGTAAAAGATCTGGTCGATCAATGACAAGGAGCAATCGTGAAAATCATGGATGCATCAATCAAAAAATGCCTCACATCACAAGATGTTAAATACAGTCATTGAAAAATGATGCAATCTGTGCTCAATTTTCTCTTCCAACAAACGTTGCATCCTTCGACTAAGTTTTAAGGGAATGTGATCGGGGCGTGTGCGTCATCTTTCTGTCGGCCAGAGAAGAGGGCAGGAACGAAAACAAACATCTCTGCAGCAGGTATGGTTTCCCATGCGGCTTGTTTGGTGTATGACATCATTTTAGCTAATCTACCCTGACAGATCACACTTACTGTCTTTTTAATCTTCAGCCAAGACCTTCACTTCCAGCTCCCTCACTCCAGCCACCCACCATCAGCTGACTGAGAGGGGCCCGGTGTAATCGGGGCACTTCACAACTGAGCAGTGGGCAGCTCAGGGGCAGAGGAGTCATGTTTGAGGTTAATCCTCATGGAGGAATGATGATTTAACAGTGTGGTCACATCCTATCGAGTGAGATCTTCTACCTGAGTGATTTACTCTAGAGTTTTTTTTTTGAGATACTTTCTTTTGGTGCCTAAATGGTGCCACTAGTGACAAGACTACCAATTTCATGTGATGACAAATTGTTAAATTCAAATTCAGTATATTGATGTACACAAGATATCCAACCCCAGATTGCATGTTAACTATGTAAGGTGTCACGAGGAGAACATGCAAGCTCCACATGGGAAGACCCTGAACTAGATTTTGAACCAGGAAGGCAACGGGCCATCATGGCACCACTGGGCAACGCAAGCAGTCAAACTATCCCTCCGCCACCAAATGTAGCCTTGTGATTGGTTAAGCTTGTCATGATCGTGCCCTTCTACGGAATAGTCTTCGGTTCAATCAATCTGCTGCATACAACAGCTGAACCCTTTCATGTGAATAACCGTTTCAACTGTTCGGCTTTTGCCATACTGGTCTCTCATTGATCCAAGTAAAAGGTTGCTGACATCACATGCTGCCAGAGCCATTTTCAACGTCCACCAGAGTAAATTGTAATGTTGGTGGAAAGCCATTTCGGTAGAAGGGTCAGGTGAAATGAGGCACCAGAATCAGAGTTGTTATTCTGCCCTGTGGCCAGTGACCTAGCAGGAAATCGGTGCTTGATGGGCGCCAGATTTAGGTTCCCATCCAAAGTGCATGGATTAGCATGAAAGGTGAATGGACTAATTTGGAGGGGGGGGGGGGGGGAATTAATCATTGCAGGACTTGGGGGGGGGGGGTGTAATTAATCATTGCAGGACTTTTTTTTTTTGTCGGAGGCCAGTTTTTATCGTGGTTAGTGAGGCAGCGGATGGCACTGATTACTGACATTATCGGCAGTACGGGGGGTAATGGTCCCGCGCACAGGCTGGATGGTGCTTGCACAGAAGGACAACAGGGCTCGCTCAGGTGAAATGCAGCCACTGAGGGAGAGATGGGGAGAGCAAATAGTCTGCGAGGGAGGAAAAGATAAGAAGGGATCATATGACACAGTGGAAGGAGCAAAATGTGTCAGTAAATGGCCCATCAGAGACAATGAAGCGAGGCAAGGCAGAGGAAGGAGAAGACGGAGGAGAAGGGAAAGGAGGGATACTGACGGACACGAATGAGGAAAGAAAGAATGACAGTGAAGCAGGGGGGCATTTGTTTTTCTTTGCTTTGTTTACCAATACACACTATGTTTACTGCAGGAGAGGGGGGGGGGCTTGATTCTAACATCACAAACACTTGTAATTTGACAGTAGATTTAAAGTTATTACTGCTACAGTTTATAGTGTTTTGGACTTTTTTCTCAGGTTAATGAAAATATTTGTAATGTGTAAAATTCATTAAATGTTAAAGAGCCAAAACATAAAAAAAAGAAAACATTTATTTCTTGATTCTAATTTCATTTCACTTTACGAGATGACGTTCTTTGTGAAAAAACAGGGGAAAAAATATTACGTTTCCCCTTTTTGTTTTAGTGCAACGGTCAACAAAGGTCACAGTATGAACCTTCAGAATTGGACAGAAATGCTGACAACAACAACAACAAAGTGAAGGCGTGTGAATAGAGACCCTATTCAATCAAAGTCCCTGAAAGCTCTGATTTACTGTCCAACACCAGCGCTGATGACCAGCCGCCAAATGAATGACTCTTGTCTGGCACCAGCATCCGCACATGTCCAACAGCACAAAGACGCTGTTGAGCATCCATCCCATGAAAGGACCAGCAGCTGCACAAAGCTCAGCCACTGCTGTTTCTGAGGGTCCATGTGTTCACACCGGGGTCACGTATTGTCTCCCACCTCAAACCTGTGTCCCTGCCTTTTGAGTTACTTGTTTCCCTCCGTCGTAAGAGTCCAAAACAAACATGCTGGAAGAAAGGGTGGCCTGAGAATCTCCGTCCCCTCTCGACCACCATCTTTAATCCTCAGTCTGTCTTGTGAACACGCCGAAGCCTCGCTAGAATCTACTCTACGAGAATCACACAGGGTTTCAAGGCAACACGGTACATTTACTCGGGCAACATTTTCAATTCATTGAATGAAAGATATTTCAAGGATCGCTGGCTCATGAGGGCATGACTGAAACTGGTTAAAGAAGACTAGTGGCACCCGTCTCATCATAAAAGCATGAAATGGATTCCACCCTAGCTATTCCCACCAGCACATTTTGGCAGCAGTATGTTTATGAAATCCTCTTGGCGAGGGAATACCGAGGAAAAGGTTTCACCACTTGGGGCTAAAAGTACAATAATCTGGACTTGTTCACTTGGCAAACACAGGTGGAGCTAATGACACCAATAATGAATGCATTGTATTCAGGAGCTGATGCTCCTGGGTTTCTGGAATTGTGTACACTGGCTCAACAACAGAGCTAAAGTGGAAGAGGATTCCTTTCACTGATTGGTGGTGGGATGGTATACAACCTTATCTTTTCAATTGGGTGGCAATACTATGAAAGAGAGTTGAATCGTGGGTCAGGGTTGTTTGGATTGTGTGATGAATAGTGGTCGAATTCTTGTTTCTTTTTTTACTTCAATGAGTGCAGGAATTAGGAGTGGATTGGTTGGTGGTATCTTGGGTTACAACTCCATTTGATTGGTGGGATTTAGATTTGTTTAATCCCATCAGGTGCTAAGGATCTGTTTGGTTGTGTTTCCGTCCTTTGCTCCATTGTTGGGATGGTAGTTTTCTAAATTTGATAGTTGGAATGCGATTCAAGTTTTCGTTTGTTTTTCATTGGTTGGTCCAACTGGGGTCAGAATTTTGCAGGGATGCAATTGATCGATCACTTGATTGCTGGTGTGGGAAATTTTTCGAGGTGAAGATATAAAGGTTTTTCCAGAGACCAATGACAGACTTAGGTGAAGTGTATAAATACTGCATGCATCAAGGAGATTGTCAAATCGGAGCTGTCCTTGCAGAAAGAGGAATAAAAACCCCATCAATGCCAAGTGATCACAAACCATTAGTTTGTACTACACATCTGAAGTATTTTCTCACAAATGTCTTTTTCTTTTTATAGGTGTTCTATGTATGTACAGCAGGTGTTTTTCAGTAGGGGGCGCTCTCTCTTTATCACTTTAAACACCTTGATGGTGTAGGAGTTGAGTTGACCAGCCACAAGAGAGCAGGGTCAGCTGGCCAATCAGAGCAGTCTAGGCTTTATTGTGAAGGAGGAGCTAGAGCTTTACTATCAACCTGTTAGAGTCAAATTAAAATGTATGACTTATACTGTAAATGGATGCCTCAAATTCCATGATGGAAATCACATGCTTTCATACATACTTGCTCACTGATGATTTGAAAAATAAAAACCAATTATTAATGAAGAAAATATTTTTTTTAAAGAAATTCTGGAGAATGGCCGGACCCACACACCCCCTGAATATTGAATAATTACTGCTTCCTCCCGTCACTCTGGATCATTACCAGGATTTTGTGTACAAATATTAGAACATACCTTAGAAAAATAACTTTGAAATCAGCAGTACAAAGCTTGAGAGATGGTCGAGGGCAGAAAACAAGTGACACAAGACCGATCGTAAAAGCGAGGAAAAAAACAGATGGTGACAATTGACGGTGAGGAACAGATATAGACGAGAGCTGACAGGACATCCCACTGTGATGATCGATGACAGGTGCACACGTTCACATCTATAAATGTGTCTATAAAAAAAAACTTCAGAGCCAGGGAGTAGATATTTTGGACTTTACACTGAGACGGGGTGCAGTCAATCTGGAAATCCAAAGGTTGAAACATATTTTAGTTGTGACGCTTGTGATTCGACGATTCACTATTTGGAATACGGGGACGTGTGAATACGATGGGGCTCCTTGGGGTCTGTGGAGGGCTGTGTGGAATATTGTATTTTGCATTTGTACATCTATGCCCCAGTCAAGAGGACAGATCAGTTCCTCAGCCATGTTTAAGTAGCACTGGTAGTTCTCTGAGTATTTTCACATCTAATTGAATCAGAGCATGGGTGTAATTCCTCTACCTCCGCATGTGTAGTAGATAGTGCAACTCACACCCACGGTGTTTCTGGTGTTTTTGCAGCTGCCAGCGATCATTAGCGGGGCTCAATGGGTAGTGCCCCATGTGGCGAGTCAAAATCTGGTTGGGTAGTCACGAGACATTAGCAAAGCGATAAACATTTATACAAGTGATAAAGTGCCCGTTTGTATTGTTTTTGGTGAACGATGCGTGATATAAGTACTGCGCTTTTGCATCGGACGTCATCGAGGGTTACGTTTGGCCTCGCACAGATGACCAGCAGCTATGAAGGGAACCAAAAAGTCACCAGAGGCCCCGCCGTGATGAAAAGCATCTTTCGTGACTCCATCGCATTTCCTATTCATGAACCCATGCCTTCTTTACGTCAGTGTCAGAGTCACGTGTGAGTTAAACAACAACAAGCACTGTGGCAATAACGATGGAAGCAGCAAGGACTCTGGAAAGATGGCGCAACGTGGCCTTGAAAAGGATTCGACAATTCCTCCGCTGCCTGAAGCTAAAACAGCAGGACAGCATATGCATGGACCACTGTGAGGCACACAGTGAGTGAACCTCTCATTTATCCCTGTTTATGCCGCAGTGCAGCAGAAGGACAAATAGATAAAACATCACTTAAGAGAACACGTAGTGAGGATGTGACATTATACCTGCCATTTGAAAGTGTACTGATTCTATATGTAAACAGCAAGGAGAGAATTCAGAGAGGCCTGGAGGGTCAAAACACTCCAAAGAACATCTCAAGATAAGTAAAGGGGTTGGGCCGCACCCCCTGTTTCTAATTATAATAGTAGTAGGACTGTGACGGCCCCTCCAGGCCACTGGATGTGCCTGTGGCCTGGCTGCTCTTCGTTTCGCAGGTCTGTGCAGTGTCGGGGCTTAATTGGGTGATGGGCTGCACCTGGGCCCATTGTGTCCCTGTCCATATGTGTTGGTCTTTAACTTTTTGTAATCAAATGTGCTACTTTTTGTAACGGTACGTGTATCCGTACCGAACCATTTCGCTTTTAAAATAAAATGCCGAAATTGCTTCTTTGGCCAATATGGGAATAATATATTGGAATAATGAATTATTAAAGGAGATATTAAATCATAAATCTTAATTTTACTGTAGCAATTTAAAGGAATTTCTAAGTAACGTTCACTCTTTTGTACTCAAAATTCACCTTTTCTCTAAATTGATGGCAACAATCCATAATTCCATAGGTAAGCCATGCTGACTGTATGTGTGAATATCACTGCCACAAGAAAAACAACAACATTGGTACAAACGCAGCTGTTTATGTTTTGCATTTTGTTCCCATACCGTACCGCAAATGAACCCAACCGTTATTTTTGCTTACCGTTAGACCCCTACTTTTTGCATCACTCTTTGTCTCCTCTACTGCTTTGTTACCGCCGAGATCCTGGTCGTGACAGTAGTTATAGCAGCAGTGTACGAGTATATGTTTACTGGTTTAAAAATGGAAATGTAAAGAGCAGTGATACGGAATATTTCAAGAAATATTACACTTATATCAGTCTCAGCAGACTGGCAACATATGATATTCAAAGTGCAGCGAGAGTGAAAAGACGGTGTTTTAAGAAAAGCTGTTGATGTCTTGAAATGTTATTTCCCCAATGTCAGTGTAGTGGTTTTCAACATCAGCTTCGATGACATGCGTTGAGCAGAACATGGGTAAACAATTACAAACTTTGCTGCGCTGGTAGTCTTTGCTAACACTTGCTGTGTGTTTAAGTTCTGTATTCTCAATGTTGTGACTGCTGCAGACCAGCTACTGTTTGTGTAACAATTCCCAGGTTGGGTGGGATGCACGTGTCCAGGCCAATGTACTTCATGAACTTCATATGGAACCATCATGCTGAGATATCGTTTGTGTTTTAAAATGACATTTTGCTTCAATTTCTTTTAAACATATGTTGGTTTTTGTTTGCACCGATGATCTCGTCCGCTCTGTTGAGTTCTCTCTCTAACAGACAGAGACACTAACAATTCACACGTCTGTAATAGTTGGACACAAATAGGTTCTCTAGGATAGATGTTTAAAAAAAATCCATAAAAGCTCTTGGACGATATACACAACATTTGCATATGGCTCTTTTTGTGCTGAAGATTCCAAACGCTGTGCATCATAGAGCAGAAATTGATTGAACACATTGAAACCACATAGCTGAGCTTTCCATTTAGGCCAGACTGTGTGTATGAGTGTGACTGTCACGGCAAGTGTGAGGGAGCGAGGCGGTCAGTGAAAGAGAAACAGGGAGTAAACAACTGACTTCCGCGCATCCGTTGGTTAATGTTGCTAAGCAACTGACCCTGATGTGGATACCATGACGATGTGTCGACATTCACACGTTACAAAAAATGACTTGACCACAAGTACCCAGCGAGAAGATAGTCTTCCCATTAGCTAGAACTACTCATGTGGACAAGGAGCGGGGGGAGGGGGGAGGGGGGGGGGAGCAGCAGCTCATTGCTTGATCCAATGACGCTGCGAAGTCACACCTTCCCTTTGTTTCCCTGCAAACCTCTAACCTGAATATCACTCCATCTACTAGATCCCCCCTCATCACAGCTACTGGACTTATCATATGTGTTGAACTGGGAGAACAGAGCATCGCAATCTGTCGGTATGATCAGAATGTATGAGCGATCACTATTATACATGTGATTTGAAACAGACAAGAGTCATGCAACACTATGACACATGGAGACAACTATTTTACTCTCGCTGAAATGTCACGTGTTGAGTCTCTAGCGTAGAACAAGGCTGATTTTTCACATTTCACATGTGTTTATAATTGGGTGGTAGATTAATGTGAGGTGTTATGGCCACTGGTGCAGATCCTCTCCTCATTCCTGTCTTCACCTTCTCTAACTTGCTTTGAGAGAGTGCAGCTCCAATCTTTCTGCTGACACACCTGAGTGGATAATTGGATGGTGCGATCGATGTAGCTCTGTCCGAGTCCATTTTTGTCTCTGTTCCGTCTGATTGAGACCATCCTCTCACCTTTTTGTCGCTGTCATAGAATGAATTGTAATATCCAACTCCCTGAATGAATAATTGGCTTTCACTAACAACACCTAGTTCTTTGCTACCTTAACCATCGATAGTTGGTTACAACTGTAGATGAGGCTCTATGAAAATGGCCTAGCATGATGGTGATGTTTTTATAGTATTGCTACAATGTGAGATACAAACTTCTTACACCGATTCATTTTAAACAGCAAATACATCAGCCTTTCACCCGTGTTGCATACTTGCTCCTGTCCCCTGCTCTGGAGTCTGGACAATGGTTTACAACACGTATAATACGGTAATCAATCACAGCTGAATGTTGGTACAATTGTAAATGATAAAACTCATTGTCATGAATGTATACTGCATTCTAACATTAAGACCAGTTAATAGATTCAGATCCAAAAATACTGAATGAGTGTCAGATGGCTTGGTAAGCATTTCTTTGGCTTTATCTCAGACAGAGAGATGTAAGTTACATTTCACTGCTCTCCGCATTTATTTATTTTACGATGTATCTATTATTAATTACATTTTTTGAATGATCATTTTAAAAGTATAGTTTTTTTTAAATTTCTGCATTTTGATGGAGCAAGGAAAGTTTAACTCTCTATAAAGTCTCACATCTATAAAGCTGTTACATCACATCCAAATGCCATCGTGTCAGAGCGTGAGCCGAGTTGCATTTAAAATTCAAGAGTCGCATCCTTCTGTAGAATTACAGCACGGCTTGGTCTGCCGACAATCTCCTACATGCTTCAGCGACTTATGCTGCCCCACGACACAATGCACAATAAATCCTGGGATAAATTTGGCCAGAGAGTGGAGGAAGGAAAGCATTTCTCGCCGCAGCTCGGTTGCACCACTGTTAGCCTATCACTCTTCAAATTCAGCCTCTGGTCGACGACAGAAAACGCTTAGTTTTCCCTCTCCATTTGTCTCTAACGGTTCAACGTATTATTCCCCCTTTTCTTTGATTGCATCTGTCTAGAAAAACCATGGCGCTGCCTTCAGGCAGAAAACGAGGAAAGAAAAGACCCAACTCTCAGAGTCTTTGTGAAGGTGATGGCTGTGCGGCATGGTTATAAATGAGCAGCAACTTTGGAATATTTTGACCACTGACTGGACTTACAGATAAACAAATGCTCAAACCATGTTCCACCCTGAATGGAGTCAATATTAAGCCATCAGGCTCCCCTTGGGACACTGTCCCGCCTTGAAAGAGGTTTTCCCGAGTCCAAGGCAGTCAGTTCTGGCCATTATTAACAGCAGTCTGTCTTCTGGTGTTGTCCCCCTTAGTTTTTAAACATGCAGTGGTGCAACCCCTGCTTAAAGAACCCAGGCCTTGATCGTGGTGTGCTAGCCAATTTTAGACCCATCTCCAAGCTGCCTTTTATCTCAGAAATCCTGGAAAAAGTTGTTCATGCTCAGTTAAAGTCATTTCTGGATGAGCACAATGTCTTGGAGGTCTTCCGGTCCGGGTTCCAAACACTGCATAGCACAGAATCAGCTTTATTAAGAGTTTTCAATGACATCCTCCTGGCGAATGATTCTGGAGATTAAGTGATTCTTGTCCTGCTGGACCGAACTGCAGCATTTGATACTGTGGACCACAACATCTTAATGGCTCGGTTGCACTCTTGTAAATCCCCCTCTGTTGACTTGGGCCCCTTGGCACATTATCTGAAACCATTAGTCTCAAACTTGGGTTTCAAGATGGACAGTGATTTTAAATTGGATCGGCAAATTAGCGCAATAGTCAAGTCCAGCTTCTTTCACCTTAGGCAGCTGGCAAAGGTTAAAGCCTTTCTTTGCACAAAAGCACCTTGAAACAGTAATGGAACAGTGGAAAGAGCCTTTTCTGCAGCCGGTTTCTAGAGTTGGTCTAATAAGGTTTATGAAATCTGCAGAACGTTCCCATCTTTCTGGCTGAACATCTGTGTCGATCTGTTTTTCTCTGTATCACTGCCTCTATGCGTTTTGAACATGTGTGGGTCTCGCTAATGGTCACGATTATGTCTTTGTTGTCCTTCACTGACGAGCCAGAATGTGCAGAACCCCAAGCGGCAAAATGTATTTCATCACGGTCTTTGTAATTGCAACGTATGCTTCTCATTTTGACATGACCCATGATCACCACTATATGGCATTATGACTGTTATTACTGCCATTTTAAAGTCACATTACGCATGAACGTTAGACAACAAAATGGACGATGATTAAGGCCTAAGCCACTGGAATACTAATGTTGTAATACTCAACAATGACAGTACAAAGGACAGTACAAAGGGCCAAATGATCAATCACCTGAAACGTTCAGCAGAGGCAATTGTATAAATAGTATGTAATGTTTGGGCCATTTTCATGTATTTTACTTTTTCTCTACAGCTCATATACATACATATATATTCTACATATTGAATATTGGTATATCGTAGTATAAAATAAATATTGCCATATTTGTGAAGGCCGTTTTAACCTGTACTGTTTTGTTTGCACCATCTTAGAAAATATTGAGAGAGAGAGATGTTTTATCATCCTGTTGATTTAAGAAAATAATTACGGTACCTAATTTATTACCCTAAGCAACATATTTGGGATTTTAAAATTTTTTATGCATTCCGTGATGCATTTTCACCTCATCGTCTCTGTTCTGCCTGTGGACTGCTTTCAAAGTGAAAGACTGTGGTATTTCTATTCCTGTGAGATCCACCAGAATATAAAATGAGTGCTCCTGAGTCACTTCCTCGCTGTTTGCTTCCAGAGCCTCAAACAACTCAGTGTCGCCTGCATTTTGACAGCAGCTCAGCAGGCTACTCTCACTGCAGCTGTGCAGGTAAGTAAACCTGAGTGCATAACACATGGGTAAAGTTGGATTTTGTACTTGAATGCACTGAGAACATAATGTAATAAGATCTGCCAAAGGACTTGAGATGGTGGTCAGGGATGAACTGTTACCATATGTATTAATGTACCCATCTACACACAGAAACTCCATGAGTTGTCTAAAGTCCTGCACAGGTTTGGACATTGGTCCATGGGTAGATGAGTTCATCCATTCAGTAATCATAGCCGCGCTTCTCCTTCGGGAACACGGGGGTTGAGAGGCCATTACTTGAATGGATGAGAAGAGATGTACCCTACCAACAAGGGTTATTTGACAAAGAATCCTAAATTAATTAATGAATTCATACCACATATACATATCATAACAACAAAGAGATGTGTATATGATTTATAGATATGTTTACAGGCTAGGTTCTTTTCCGCCTTTTCGTCATTCATTTTCGTAGTAAACACAACTCTTAGAATCTCATAAATAGGCCTGGCTGGTGGCTTGCAGACCAATACAAGCACATTATTACTTTCTGCTCATGTCTTCCATATATATGGCCAAGGAAAATCACAGATACTTGAAATACATCTGTATTTCTCAAGGAGACAATCTGAAATCGAAGGCCCACCTCTTTGCAGATGATCAAAGATCAATTGATATGCCCAGCTTTTAGAGGAAAGTAGAGAGATTAAATCAATCCGACTCTCAAGCAATAAAATAGGTAGAGGGTCCATATCGGCTTTTTCATGTTGGACCACCTGCTGATTCCATGGCTGCAAAGAAAACTGTTGCACGGAGAGATCTCACATATAGTTCTTCATCTAGTTGAGAGCAGCAGTTCAAGGAGGAAAACATGCACAGTCTTTTATCCTTGAAAAGCATGTCCACAGGATGGAGGACAAGAAAAAGTACGAGGGGGATAAAACAAATAATGCAAGAAAGGAGATGCATATTGATCAAAAAGGTTTCAAGTCCCATCTCTGTAGTGTTTGGAGTGTTTACTTGTTAGGGCACATCCGTGTTATCTGAGTTTCAATAGAGGATGATTCAACATTTGTGACCAACATCAGAGCAGTGAAATGAACCAATAAGAAATTGGCGACATGGCGCTAGGCAGTTTAAATTTTACACAAAAAAAAAAATAAATAAATACAGACTTCAGTACCATCAAGCCTCATTAGGAGTATTAGACCTGCTGGCCAACTAAAACCTCCATGAACAATTTGTATCTTGAAACTACTCTCTAAGTCGTGGGCCCTATCGGTTGAGCGATGTGGGATGAAGAGCATTTCAAATAAGGACAAAATGGAGGGGCCAAGGATAGAACCTTGGTGTACACCTTGAGTAAAACTGCAATGTTCCTGTCAGCGAGCTAAGAGGAGAACCACTGAAGGTCAGACTCGGAGACACCCACTCGATGTCCGAGCCACTCATTAAGTGTGTGGTGGTCGACAATATCAAAGGCTGCACGAGGGTCTAACGATACCAGAGCCGAGCAATTACCATGAGCACTGTTACTGAGGATGTCACTGGAGACTCTGAGAGGGGCTGTTACTGTGAAATGAAGGCTGCGACCGTCAGACTGAAATTTGTCAAGGATGTTGTATTTCTCTAGGGAAGCCGTCAGCCGCTTTGTAGCCACTTTTTTTCGGCATTTTGCAAGAAGGGGCAGTTTAGAGATTTGGCCTTTAGTTTTCTAGAGAAGCGTCAAGATGCGGTTTCTTTAGGATTGGTTGAATAATGACTTTGTTAATTGTGTAGGGACAGGGCTGGATGACAGCGATGTGGCCCTTGAGTAACACGTCAGTCAGCCACTTGCACCGGAACAGACCAATAAGAGACTTGACACTAACGGCTCCTGGTTAATCGGTTGCCTTACTTAGTCATGAAAAAAAAGTAAAACAAATTGCTGAACGCTGGCTATCATGCTTTTGTTCATGTTGTTAACTTTATTCATCTAGAAAAAAATATCAAAGTGCCCTTTGAGGCTTATTAAAGGTGCAGTGTGTAAGATTTCAGTCATTTTTGTCACTTCTAAAAATTGTACAAAACAATTACATACAGAAATTTTAATGAATTTCTAATCACCTAAAAATTTTGATTTTTTCCCCCATTACCCTAAAATAACCCATCAATGTATATTTACATAGGAGCAGGGGCAGCCATGGTTTTACAGTAGCCCAGGACTTACTAAACATCTTCTGAGTTTCAATGACCACTGAAGTCTAACATAGGTTCTCCTGCATGATCAGAGCGTGAGGCGAAAGATACAACATGCAACTTCACCTCTAGATGTCACCAAATCTTGCACACTGCACGTTTAAGTGCTA
>JAFBJT010108763.1:0-14103 GCA_016785325.1 Chascanopsetta lugubris
CAAGTCACACGAGCTTAATGGCGCACGGAGACATGTCTGTGGGTGTGTGCGTGAATGTTTTATCACAATGTGAGACTTCGGATCGGATCGATGAGACGCCCGCCTCTCTGCCGGGTGGAGATTCTGGCAGAACGTGGCGGGGGGCTCAGCAAAGAGCAGAGAATCCACCTGCTGTCACTCATGCAGAATGACGGGGCTCGGTGCCACATTTCAACATACATTGTATCTCCGGCCCTGCGGCACCTTATGCTTGAAATACTGGTATTATTACATTATTATAGTTATTATCACTATGATGATGACCACTATTTTGACTATCACTAAACTACTACTTTACATTGTATTATTATTCTTATTTTTGTTTTTTTATTATTATTAATACTATTGTTATCGTTATTATCACTGTCACTATTTTACTATTACTAATAGTACTTCATACTTTTATTTGCATTATTTCTCTTTTTATTATTATTATCATCATTATTACTATATATATATATATATGTATATATGTATTCTCTCTTTATATTTTTTCTTTTTTAAACTGTTTCTTTTGTGTGCCTGCCTCTTGAGCTGCTATAACAGCAAACTTTGCCATCTGTGGGAAGTTTATCTTATCTTATCGTCATCTGTTCTGCAGCCGCTTGCCTGTTCTGGGACCACATGGTGTTGGACCATGTATCGGTCTGTTTGACGTAGACACCGGAGCGGAACAATAAATCCTCCTCCAGAAATTAAAAAACGAAAACAAAGTCCATGGCTGAGTTGCTTAGTGATGGTGTTGTGTTGCTGTGAGGTGCAGCAGGTGGCCGCCGCCGCTGATGTTTTGGGATCAGAAGGATTAAGGCTGGTTACCACTTGAGATTTGAGGAAGTAAATGTGGTTTGTGAGATTACAAGGGTCAGAACAGAGCCTGCATCTCTGCTGCTGCTCGTGTGTGTGTTTGTGTGTTTGTGTGTGTGTGTGTGTGTGTGTGTGTGTGTGTGTGTGTGTGTGTGTGTGTGTGTGTGTGTGTGCCTTTGTTAGACAAAGACAGACAGAAATAGAGGCAGGGTGTGTGGGTCTGTGTGTGTGTGTGTGTGTGTGTGTGTGTGTGTGTGTGTGTGTGTGTGTGTGTGTGTGTGTGTGTGTGTGTGTGTGTGTGTGTGTGTGTATGTGTGTTTGCATGCATTGAAGAGACAAGAGAGAGAGCTCCTTGAGGCAACCTGTGCATCTTTTATCACATCTTTAATTAATTGAAGCCCATAATAGAAGCTGTTGCAATTCCACTGAATAGACACAGCTGAATGGGAAACAGGCAGGGAAGAGGAGATACTCTTCTATTGCCTTTCTTTCTCTCTCTATCTCTTAGTCCTCCCTCGTCAAATACGGCAACATTTGTAGCTGCTGTCAATCTTGGCACGGTGATGATGAAATGTACAATTAACAATAAAGCGACGTGACTGCAGTGAGTGATGGATGCTCATTTGATGGCCTGCGGGCCACATCCAGCCCGATCTGTTAATCACTGTGGCCCGCTTATGCATGTAGCTATGAGATTTGCCAAAGTATGCTTTTATTTTGGAAGGCTTCCGTTTCCTGTGTGTGTGATTCTGTCGTGCTTGATGTTGACACGCGAGGATGGAGCCCAATCAAGGCCAGCTGTGTTCCGTATAGCCTCCGTGCTTTCTTAGCTTTCAGAATAAAAGTCCCACTTTAGAAAACCAACCCCATTCGTTTTCCAGTCCAACCTTCTTTTGAAGTGAGTGTTGTGTGTGTGAACTGTTTATATTTATTCTACTGGACTGAACAAAACTGATGATAATTACTGATTATAAAGTGATTCTGTTTTCACAAACATTTGAGTTTCTTGGCAAGTTGGTGTTGGAGTAATTGCTGCTGAAATAAACATGATAATAGATGAATAAATAGAATTTTAAAAATACTTTTGATTATTACAAGGGTTCTTGATATAAAATAGTTTTGGGAAATGAGTGCCCACCCCTTCTGTAACTCTACCTTCTCCTCACAGGTTTTTGCATGTGCAGTGAAGCCACGATGGTGCCCCTGTGGTCCCCCCCGCGACTCGCCATGCTCCTGCTGGCCCTGGTCCCCCAAGCGTGTCTGGCGTGCCCCCCTGGCTGTCGATGCTACAGCCTCACGGTGGAGTGCGGCTCTCTGGGGATCAAAGAAATCCCGCAGGGCGTCCCGACTGTCACAGAGGTCAGTCAGCGCATTGACAACGAGTTAGCACTGGGGCTACCAGTGCCCTGCGGCTGACCCCTCCTCCTCCCTGACCATCACCGCCCCCCCCCCCCCCCCCGCCGCATCACTGGCATTTGTATCCGTTGACTTCCTCTTTGATCAGCTCTTATTACCCTTAAATATTTCCTGTATAATCAATGCACCGTGACCCTCTTTGATGTGCGCCTGAGGGAGGAACGGGGCCATCGGCTGTGTAATTATTTATCCTCGCTCAGAAAGTGACTATTGCATGCCCTCTGATCATCTGTGGAGAAGATGTTAAACATCACATCGTCATCCGACCCCCCCCCCCCCCCCCCCCCCCCCCCCCACACCCCCCCCCACAACCCCGACACCCCCCCCACCAACGTTACTGCAGCTCATGAATATTAATGGGAAACATGTACCGCATAAATTGCTCCATTAACCTCATTCAGAAGGTTTATCTCTTCGATCAGCCTTTACCTCATAGCCAATATGAGCTTCTTTGAGAACGCCATCAATAAATGCAGATTTCCATTTATCAAGCTGGCGAGCGAGCGAAGCTTTGTCTTGTGGATCAAACACAGAGAGTACGTTTTATGTTGCTCCAATCAAACTGTTGTTTTGGCCGCTGCAAGATGACCGAAATTGCAAAACAGGAGAAAATGCCGCACAGTCCAATCTGTCAGTGTCATCATTATCATCACGGCTCACTCCCCAGTGTTTGCATTGCAGATATTGATGTATGTTCTAAGCCCTGCACAGTGTGCCCGGGTTTCTGCTGTGAATCTATATTGCTCAGGGTTAATACATTACTCTGCCCGCTGAGCTCAGCACGTCCACCTTCACTTTCCTCCACAAAACAAACATCACATCCGATTCCTCTGTTTCCCTCAGTCAATGGTTGCTTCACTGATTTATTCCCCCTCTCCCCCCCCCCTCTCCTCTGAAGACCATCTTCCTTCAGGACAACGCTATCGTGCAGATCCGTCTTCTGGACCTGACCAGTCTGGGCAGCCTCCATTATCTGTACCTCCAGAACAACAGCATCTCAGCCCTGGAACCCGGAGCTTTCCTCAGCCAGGGGCAGCTTCTGGAGCTGGCGCTCAACGGCAACCTCATCCACCTGGTCACCCCCGACATGTTCCGGGGTCTGGAGCACCTGCGGATCCTCTACCTGGCTGGCAATCAGATCACACGAGTCCAGGACCACACCTTCAGGGGATTGCAGGTCGGTGCATGAAAAGATGCACATTTTATTTGGGTTAAACCAGGGGTGTCAAACATATGGCCCACGGGACAAAACTGACCCACCAGAGGTCTAATTCAGTCCACGATTTGACTTTGCTTTGTAAAAATTACATAATGTTTTGTAAAAACGTAGTTAATTAAATGGGAATATTTTTAAAATGTACTTTTTTCCAGCAAAACAAAGGGGAAACATTTGAAGTTGTCATTGTTTGTCGGTCATTGTGCTACAATTTTACTTGCCCCGCTCACTTGAGATCCAATTGGGCTGCTTGTGGCCCAGGAACGAAATAAGTTTGACGCCCCTGGGTTAAGCATTTCCAAAAAACCTTGAATCTAATCCCTCTGGTAAAGCAAAAGAAAGCTCAGATTTGCTAGCAAAGCCAAAGCAATTCCAATATGGGATAGCTTTTTGTGGATTATATAGTATGACGTCTGCGACTGTAAATCCAATTCATGACAGCATGCCTGATTAATCCCTACAGTGCGGGCTGCAGTGTTTCCAGCGGGGCGGGTGGAGGTCACCATAACGTCACCAGTATGTCTTGTGGTAGACGCAGTGGCCTGTCTGACCCTCCCAGCAGTAAAACTATCTGCCTGAGCGATAATGAAAATGCATTCAACCTAAAGTCCATCAGTTATAGCTGCAGTATCCATCCCTTGCTTTCCTTTTTCCCCCTTTTCCACTCTCTTTCTCCTCCGTTTGCCTGGAGGTGCAAGAGCAGCTGGATAGACTTGCTCTCCATGGGACTCCACCCCTTCCTCTATCTATCATTTCTAATTAAAAAGGCTTTGCAGAAGCATGTAATTGCGATCACCGCTGCAATGTCATGAAGACCCTGGACAGAGTCAGAAGGGATTGAGTCATACTATCTTCATAGTTGACATTTCTCTTTCTTCTCCTCCTTCAACTTGCAGCGTCTGCAGGAACTCCACCTGCAGGAAAACAGCATTGAGCTGCTGGCAGAGGAAGCGCTGTCTGGCTTGTCATCCCTGGCCCTGCTGGACCTCAGCAGAAATCACCTCCGCACCCTGGGAGCATCGTCCCTCAAACCGCTTGTCAGCCTGCAGGTGCTGCGTGTCACGGGTAAGCACAGAAAGAACCAAATTCCTGGAGCACATTATGTCTTGGAGGTAATGTGACATAATCCTCCAAGATCTAATTTAATGCTTTCGCACCATAATTCTGAAGAACTGACAGTGCCCAAGAGTGTGCTGTCAGAGCAGTGAAATTCTCACACAACCCAAAAGCCTGTCCTTGAAAATTACACATATTTTGCATATCAAAGGTTTTCACTCAAATGTAGACCTTGAATGACAAACCCAAAAAGCATTCACATACGTCAAAATTTTGAAGAATAAATTGGCAAAGAAAAAAGGATCCTTTCTTTGTTTGACTTCACTCCTCCTCTCCAGAGAATCCATGGCGCTGTGATTGTGCTCTCGGCTGGCTGAGGACCTGGATCAGCGAGGATGGCCAGAGGCTGCTGAGCTCCGCGGAGCAGCGTCAGCTCATGTGCTCGGAGCCTCCTCGCCTCTCCCACCTCAGCCTGGTGGAGGTGGCCCCCAACAGCCTGGTCTGCATCCCGCCGGTGGTTCAGCTGGAACCCAGTCACCTCACCGTGAGACTAGGGGAGAGTCTCCGGGTCTCCTGCCAGGCATCAGGGTACCCTCAGCCTCAGGTGACGTGGAAGAAAGCTTCGCACGGTAAGGCCCAGTTATCCCCTCGGGGCCTTGTTCAAGAGCTGGGACCCAACGGTGAGCTCTTCAGACCCGGCGCTGGAGGAGTGGTGACTGCCCTGCCCAGCAGCGGAGGGATCAAGGTGGGTGGTGTCGCTGGGATCCATGGGCTTGTGCGTGGAACTGAAGAGGGTGGGGAGAGGGACAGCTTCGATCCAGACATGGGCAGCGGCATGTTGTTCCTCAGCAACGTGACTGTGGCCCATGCTGGACGCTACGAGTGCGAGGCCTGGAACCCCGGTGGTGTAGCCAGAGTTACCTTCCACCTGGCGGTCAACATGTCCTCCTCTTCCTACTCAACCCAGTTCTGGCCTCGTTTGAACACACACTCCTACGTGTCCTCCTCGTCCAACTCCCTCTATGAACCAGATGTCCTGGATGTCAGTCAGGAGCCGCTGTATGAGCAGGATAGCATGGACTTCAGCGCTTTGGGCCCCGCCACACAGACCGCCATTGCGATTGGCATATCCTTGCTGGCACTCACGGCCGTCCTGCTCCTGATTATGATCTACACTCGCCACCAGCAGTACCAGAAAGAAGACAGCGGCTCCTACTGCACCAGCAAGGAGGAGAGCATCCTGTATGTGAACGACTACTCCGATGGACCCACCACCTTCGCCCAGCTGGAGGAGTACCGCGACGACCACGGTCACGAGATGTACGTCCTCAACCGAGCCAAGCCCGTGATGGGGTCCACTTCGTCGAGATGTCCCATGATGGGCGGGTTCGTCCAGCAGAAGGGGATGAAGGAGGCGCTGCTGGACCACGAGATGGTGCAGACACTCACCAGGTCAGGGGGCATGGGGCTTCGCAGAAACCCAGCAGATGGAGGCGAGGGGCCCCTGACAACGGACCCGGAGGAACTTTTCCTAAGTCAGAGTCTCCTCTTCGGATCACAGGTCGCCTACGAGATCCACTGCTAAGGGGATTTCATTGTGCGCTGACACAAGGAAGTTGTTGGAATTAAAGACAGTAAGGGAAATCACCTTGGTGCTCTAAATGACAAAAGAGGGTATGTCTCTTAGCGGTTGCTGGCGGGAAAACCTGGTTCATAGCCAGTGTCTCAGCAATCCTCATCTGACTTCATCAAAGACCAGTCAAAGTAATGGAAAATTACAACCGAACAATTCCTCTCCTTCTCCACCTCGACCCTTTAAAGAAAATCGGAAGTGACTAACCTCATCAGAGATGGTTAGTAAATCTAAATCACAAAACTGTGCAGCCCATTACGGCAAACTAACAAAGCGGATTGAAAACAGTGATTCATATTTTCTAACTTTTGATTGTTTCTTCGGGGCTCTGTGTGTTCTGTCTGTATTTTGTGTAAATATGATGATAAAGCTAATTTCCACTGTGAAGTACAGCTGTTGTTCTGTGGACCTTGTTGTAGATTAGAATTAGGCTCTAAATGAATCTCCTCACTGAAACCACACAGTCATTATCCATATGTGTGAGTGGGTGGATTTGTTCAAAGAGGTTCATTTTGAATGCAGCTGCAGGTCTTTAAAAAAATGGTCCTTGATGTTAACATTGTTTTTTTTGTACTTATTTGTTAAAACATAAAGATTTACGAACAATGCCATTGTTTCATCTGGATTCATTCCGTTCATAACAACCATTCTAATGTAAATAACTGCTGGACTTGTCTTTGCGTTTCTACGTAATAAAATTGTATTTTAAAAGATTCAGCCATTTCACAGAGCTCTTCTGTTCAGTCAGCCTGTGAGAAATCATTTTTTGTCTTTCTCACACTTTTCTCATTTTTGTAATTGCCAGATGCAGCGGTCGGTTTACGTCCCTGTGTTGAAATCGGTGTATGAGGTCAGAGTTCACACACACTCCATTGTTGCTCTGTGCTGCTCTGTGCCATTGTGACAGGTGTGTTTTAAAAGCTGCTCGTAGACCATGCTTGGAAAAGGGCTGTTGTATAACCCGTGTTTCAAAGCAAGACTAAGGACCATATTCATTCTTAGACAAAAGCATTGATATTCTTTTATAGTGGCTCCAGTTTCAGCCTGTATGGGCATGGGTCTGTGCACCTGTATTAAAAGCCAGAACTACATCATGGTAAATCAATTCAAAGTTTTTATTAGAAGAACTTGTCCATGTAGTGCCAAATGAAAGCACTGCCTGAGCCTGGTAAATAGCTGAAAGTACTCTTAAGTACTGCACATAATTAGAATGTCCTTCATTTATTGATTTTGACCTTTATTATAAAAAGTCCTAACTGCTGTAAACTGAGAGAATGAGATCACTGCTGTGTACTGTATTTAGTCATATTTTACATAAGTTCTTTATTGACCCCCAATGTCAATGAAACTATCCTTTTAATGCACGGGTGTCCAACATATGGCCCAGGGGCCAAAAGCGGCCCACCAGAGGGTCTAATCCGGCCCTCGAGATGATTTAGCAAAGTGCAAAAATGACAGAATATATTAATTGCAATTTTGCAAAAATGTTATTTCTTATTATGTTTCGTAAAAACATTAAATGTGAACATTTCCAGAATGTACTTTTTGGCACAAAAACAAGTAACATTTTGAATTGTTTACAGGTTATAATGTCATTTTACTACGCTGACAATGTAATTTTGCATTAAACCAAACAAAATGAGGTTAGTCGATGCTTTGACGTTAGTATTGGTAAATTAGAAAAGACAATCATATAATCTAGAACAACTAAATCTTTTATATTTGGATTCAGTTTTAAACCACACAAACCTTCATGGCAGCTCTGACAGCATGTATTAGAAACTGAACATTGCCTGTGGAATAAATGTCGTCCTCAATAGAGTGTTCCCCTGTAGCTGAAGGCGTCCTCTGCGGAGCGACCGCAAGAGACGTTGTTTTTGTTTGCGAGTACTTTTTTGGGAAGCATTCAGATGACACTGTTTCCACAGAGTCAACAACGGCAGCCTCCGCTCCGACAGCTGAGCTAATATCAGGGACAACAGTGAAACATTTCACAAACAGTGGAGATGAAAAAAAACAACAACCAAACATAACAGAGTTGATCGAAGCCCATCACAACAACTCTTTATCTCAGATGAAGACGCACAATGCGGCCGTCCGCACACACACACACACACACACACACACACACACACACACACACACACACACCACACACACACACACACACACACACAGTACAATGTGAAATATTCGTATTCCCGTTGAAGCAAATCGATTTCCTTTGTGCCCAGAGTGGCACAATTCTCCGGCTGTCTCATTACACGAGCCACGAACGCCTTGTTGTCACAATGGTTGTCATGTGCTCAGTGGATATTTTAGTGCAGCTAGAGTTATGTTGCTGTCGCTGGCAGTGCTCCCTCTCTCTCTCTCTTTCTCTCTCTCTCTCTCTCTCTCTCTTTCCCAGTAGGTAGGCAAAGAGGCAGAAACACGTACAGTAATCCAGCGCTACATCCAAAAAGCTCCGTGTTTGCCAAGACTCAAAGCTTGGCAGCCATTTTTGGACGTGATTCATCCGACTCCTATATCGCAGTGAAATATAGCGGGTGTAGAATCACGGTAGTTTACAAAGCGCCCACCTCCTCTAATCACTGCGCATTATTTTCAAAGATCTGCAGCAGCCGACCTGTGGGCGCGAGCTGTTGATCAGGGACCTCCGTAATTGATTGAACAGCCAGAAAATGATGCCAAAGTCATACTAATGATAGAAGCAGCGCATACTCTACCTTTTTTCCAAATCGCAATTTATGATAGGACCTTGTAGAAATGAGGGCATTTATCCAGGCATTAGATTTATTTATCTATCTTTGTGCAGAAACAGAATCGTGCTACAGATTTCAAATGTAAGATTCTGGAAGGCACAGAATTTGTTTTAAAAGCTGGAAGGTATTAAAACTATTTGATGACAGTCAAGGACAGTTATGGATGTATAAAAGTGAACTACTTTCATTAAATAAGAAGCAAACAAAGTGAAAGTCAGCTGTTTTACTATATTTCCCTTTTTAAACCCAGAGGACGACCATCAATATAACCCTAACCCTTTTACACAACACTACACTGGGTAATAAACGTTCCCTCCATCCCAAACGTTCCCTGGAGAATGTACTTAGTATTGGGGGAAGGACTTCTCAGTTTAGCCATAACTCTCGAGGGTGGGGCTTGAGGGCTTATGTGATGAAGAACCTTGATTGGTCGAACACACTTTCAGCGTTGCGCATTTCTATTCAGCCGCCGTGTTAAAGCCAGTGTGGCTGCAAACTTTATCGTATTTCTACAAGCCTCACTTGTACAACAAGGTCTACGCTCTTTGGAACGTATTTGCTGACTCAGCAGCTCAGCCAGACTGCTGAGTCAGCGACTCGAAACCACAGAGTCTATGAGCCGACAAGATATCGTTGACTTTAGCATCCTCTATCCTGGAGCGTTGTGTCACACAAATAATGCTGCATCGTCGAGCTTCAGCTTCTTATTATCGCCACCTACTGGACTGGAGATGTGGTGCAGTTTCTTGTGCAACCCCCCCCCCCCCCCCCCCCCCCCCCATTACATTAGCCTGGATTTTTTTTTACATGCATAACTTTGAGGCAGGAATGCCTGTTTACCTATGCAGGTAAATACAGTCCTGGCACTAAAAGTTCCTGGGAATGTTGAAGGGAAAGGGGCTCACGTGAGGAATCTGAGCCCCGCATGCTCCCACACTGACGGTGCTCTATATTCACCCAGGAGCTGTTGTTGTCTCTCTTTGAACTGGGTTCAGTACAAGCGAATGCATTTTTGTATGAGGTCAAATATAAAATATCTGAGACTGAATTATTGATGCGTTTCTACCTGGCCCTCTACAGTGGCTTTTTTTTTAAAAAATTTTGCAACGAAAGACAGACTCATACAAAATATTCTTTCTAATGTTCAATATCTCTTTCTCTGCACAAAGACGGGTCCTTGCTTTATTCATTTTTAGGGGCTTTGATGCTCTGTTGAATGGAATTATACGTTTCAAGGTGTCCATTCTCGTTTAACAATGGAATTAATATGAAATATGTATATCAGAGCAGCCTGCGAATGAACAGAGCAACTACGTGAACCTGCAGGGTGTAGAAGAATAGAGAGAATAAGAAACAGCAATCAGGTTTTTTTATTTTTACTTTGTGATTACAATTCCATTTTGTAGGAAAGTAGATTCCCCTTTAAAAATAGATCTGACCACGATTACATTTTTTTCTTTAAGTCATGAATGATCAGCTCACGGTGGTGCGCGGCCATCAAAAACATACCTTTTCACACCAACAATGAGTATGTCAAACACAGAGCTGACACCAGATCTGACGAACACGGCAGCTTTTACTTTCCTCACAGAACAAGCCTACAGGGCTGGTTGAGTCCTGTGGAGGGAAAGAGAGCGAGAGAGTGTGTGTGTGTGTGTGTGTGTGTGTGAGAGAGAGAGAGAGAGAGAGAGCGAGAGAGAGAGAGAGAGGGAGATGTCAATGAATCACGCTGAACTCTTGCCGATATCTGCAGAGCGATTTCTTCTTCTTCCTCTCTTCCGCTTTCTCTGCTAATGGCTCCGAGTCCTTCCAAACATCACAGAGATTGGTCACCTGAGGAGAAGCACTATGTTTGGAAGTCCAAAAAATATCCTTTAAAAATGTTCACACTGTGCAATGCACATCCAACCCCACTCCTTTATTTCACATTTGCAGCGAGCATTTCTGGATAAGGTTTCAGAGGACTATTACCAGAGTTCCATCTATTTTTACTGTATGGTTCTAGTTTAATTGTTCATTTTTATTCCTATTTTATTCATGCTCATGTTTTAGGTCTTCTAACCTGCTTCATTTATATTCATATGTATCATACGTTGCATGGGTGCTGTGCATTGTATGTCTTTCCTACATCTTACTGTACTGTACAGCACTTTGGACCTATACTGCTGCTTCAAAGTGTTTTCTGAATAGACTTGGATTTTATTGGATTGGAGAGGACACACTTTAGAAATGTGAAATTGCAGATTGCCAGTCACTGACAGCATCATTGCTCGTTGATACTAGCATGATGTATGTAAGTATGGGCATGACAATGCAGGAGTGTAGAACTCATCCTACATTCCCTAATGTAAAACAGGTGGGCGTGAGCCGTTAATGGTCGGATGCACGAGAAACACAAACAGCACAATAGAAGTGAATGTTCCATAATGACTCGGAGGAGTATTTCACCGTAACCCTGAGAGGAGGGAGAGGAGGAGGAGCAGTGGAGAAAGTACACTGACCCAGAAAGCATTAGACCCCTGCTGAGCAGCTGATCTGCTCATGATCTGTCAACTTTGGAATCGGCTCTGTGTTTCCTCTTTTCTCTTCTTGAATGTGGCATTAAAGTCTCACTTTAGAGACATTTTGAGCCTCTTAATTACCAAACTCAACTTAATATCTGCCAAACGTTCCCAGAGTGGGTCAGAATTGAGTTGTTGCAGCAATAAATTGCACAGTGCCAGTGGTGCCACAGAAGCATGAAATGGATATTGATCCATGTGTGTGCTTCTTATTTATTTCTGCATCATCTCTCTCTCTCTCTCTCTCAAGGTTTGGAGATGGAGTCATGTAAAAGGGAAGATTTAAATGACAATAATAATAATAATAATAATAATATAAAATATTATTTTCATCATGATGATAATTAGATTGATTACATATAGAATATTGTACATGTTTGTAAATGCAGCATCAGTCAGCAGGACGCAGTCTCTGCACAGAACAGTTGTTATGTGCAAATAGCCAAATTTGATTCAAAAATTATTAATTTGATTTGAGCTCTGAAATCCAAAATTATCTCTCACCACACAGATCAGACTGACATCCAGTTTTCAAAGTCAGATTCTGTGGCTGAGAGGGAGAGAGAGAGAAAAGTCGTGATCTTTAATATTTATAAAGTTCAATGGAATGCTTTGCAGATAATTGATTGATCTCAAGGAGACTTTCAAGGGTGTTCACTTCTGGTATAATCCTCCGTCTGTGAATACGGGAGGCGGCTGTGCGCCATGCAGTGTTAAAACCTCCAGCTCTGAGCGTCGTCTCCTTTCCCCGGGAACATAATAAGGGACTTTGGCTCATTTTTAAAAGTTAATATTTTATTCATTTGCATTCCATTTTGCTCATTGTAAGTCTGCTGAAATAAGAAATAAGCCCTAAAACGTTCTTACGTTTAACGAGATTGTTAGTGACACATACACGAGGCCTCTCTCCATACTCTGCGTCCACTGTTATCTCCAAGGGTTTTTGCAGACGATGAGAGCAACAGTGCTCCTTGACCCAGTTGGACCACACTGCGGGAAAGCAGCTCCACGCTGCCAATGACATTTAAAATCACAATCCTCATTGAGGAAGGAGCTGAACCCTCACATGGCCTCATCAGTGAACGGTCAAAAGTGAACATGGCATTTTCAATGACAATAGGAAGACGTCCATTCTGCCGCTGTTGGAGTAATACAGCTCCAACCAAATAATGGCAGAAAGGCCCATCATACATAATGCATAGAGCATTACGTATTTATTCACTTCCCAAAATCAGATTTTGAGAATTTGTTGCTCTTTTGACGGCACTTGACACTTGTTGGGAGTTACCCTCTATACGAACAATGTATAATAACAAAGACACAGCTTTCAAATTAAATCCCATTCTATTTTCTATTTACTCAATCAAGTGATTTTTAAAACTATTTGATTTAGTGACATTAAGAAAGTATGACAGAAAACATTTTTGATGTTTTATTTTTGATGTAACTTTTAACATTGAACTTAAATAAGTATAGAATAATATTACATGGACATCTTATGCAAAACTGAAATCAATAAAGTACTATTGAGAAGTAAAGTCACCACCTTTGCACATTTATTTTCTCTTTCTTTTTGAAACAATTTGGATCCAAAATCTGAAACCAATCTCAATGTGTCTTGTAAAAGCACTAAACCTCTTTGAATATCACACATATTTAGAAGATGATAGCTCCACACTTTCAGCCACTTCTGTCTCTTGCTTGACAAAAGCAACAATTTTCGCCTCTTTCTTTTATCACAGAGGATTCATTCTCTTGCACAATTTTCCTCTTATATGATCATCACAATCACTGACGATGATTTTGACACATGGCTCATGTCTTCTTCTTTCAAGAACCGTAAGAATTGTCTCTCTAGCCCAAGTGGATAAGAAGTTATGGTGTGAAACGTACATGATAAAACGTAGGCTGGGCTTATTTTTTTGTCTGCGTTCAGACGGCTGTAACTTGTGAGTGCTTAGTCCTACCGTCACATGCCAGACATCGATGCAAACCTCATGTCCTCTCCTTTCAGGAAGCATGTGAATTGTTTCCCTGGCCCAAATGGTTAAGGAGTTACGGTGTCAAACGTACTCGTTAAAAGGTAGGCGGTGCTCATTTTTGTCCGTGTTGAGACAGTTGGAACTTGTCAGTGCTTTGTGTTACCATAATCATCCACACATCGATGCATGTACTGTGACGTTTTTGACCAAGTTTGGACGACAGACTATACTATGACGTTTTTTCATGGTTTCGGACAACATACAAATGTACATGATAAAACATGGGCTGTTTTTGTGTCCGTTTTCAGACAGCTGTAACTTGTGAGTGTTTGGTCCTACCGTCACATGCCAGACATCGATGCAAACCTCATGTCCTCTCTTTCCAGGAACCATGTGAATTGTTTCCCTGGCCCAAATGGTTAAGGAGTTATGGTGTCAAACATACATGGTAAAAGGTAGGCGGTGCTCATTTTTGTCCGTGTTGAGACAGTTGTAACTTGTCAGTGCTTTGTGTTACCATAATCATCCACACATCGATGCAAAGCTCATGTCTTTGTCTTTCAGGAACCATGTGAATCGTCTCCCTGGCCCAAACGGTTAAGGAGTTATGGTGTCAAACGTACATGGTAAAAGG
>JAFBJT010108764.1:0-15000 GCA_016785325.1 Chascanopsetta lugubris
GCTTGTGGTTTTTGTGTGCTCTGAGTTTATTGCTGGAAAAAGCTTCTTTTGTTTTTTTTTTTTTTTTTTTTCAAAACAAGTCAGGAGAAAAGTTATTCTGTGGTTTCATGTTTGCTTTGGCTTGTACATGGTTTGAGTTTTATGTTGGAATCTATTTATTTACTTTTTTTTTTGCTTCCATACTTTTCTTAAGATACACTTCAGGTATTTTGCACTCATCACACTGCAGTTCAAAGAAAGACCTTCGAAAAGCCAGAAGGCTCTTTATTATTTTTCTGGCATTTAATATAAAGGAAACGGAAAGTAGGAAAATGTCATGAAGTCCGTTAAAACACGGCCAAACTGAAAAGGGATAAAATATGGTTTTATTGAACCGTACATATTATGTGAACACTGAACAACTATATGAAAGAGCCAACATAACCAAAGTCAAGTCCTAAATGACACACTAATAGCATTTTCAAATCTGACTATGATTATTATCTTTACTTTTAGAATTTCCCCATTGCTGCAGAATTAAATGTATTGAGCTACTTATATTTTCAAAAAAAGCTAATTTCAGAAAATTAATCTAAATCACTTAATCCACCGTAACCAGTTACAGTAAATGTGTGAGTACATTTATCTATTGTAATTGAAATGTACTTACTTTGTGAGCTTATTAATGCTGATATCAGTTGAGGGTGTCAATCCCCACATTCCATGGGCTGGATTGGACCCTCTGCTGAGTCGGCTCTGGCCCACGGGCCGTATGTTTGACACCCTTGGTACAGAGGGAGACTTCTCTGTTTGGGTGCATTGTTTGGACTTCACTCAGTTTGCAGTTGAGAACATGTTGGACGTGATCCTAAATATAAAGAATATCCTGAGCACTATGGATTGTTCCCATTATGTAACACATAGTCAGTGTATTTTTATTTCCACAGGTCTAAATGCAGAACCAGGCTCAGACTGTCCAAACTTATACTTCCCAGGAATCAATAACAGCAAGCTTTCAAGATTCAAGATTCTGCTTCAAGAACTAAAACTGTGGATTTAAAAACTGCCTCAAGGTTGTAAAACCCAGAACAAAGAGAAGTAATTGCAAGTGAGCAACACATCAAGCACCCTCTAAATTTTACAAAAGCAGCACCAACAGTGACTATTTCTTTTTTCCCGGTGGCACAGAAAAAAAAAAAACAAAAAAAAAAACAAGAGGTAAACTACTCAACACAAGAGCAAAAGGGAGATATAGGAAGAAACAGCTGGGTAGTGAGCGCTCATTACTTAATAGCTGAGTGCAGAAAATCAATTTTCACATGTGGGCTTTAGCATGAGGAGAAATTAGCATATGAGTAAACAGAACACCTCACTTGTGCGTATTCTGAGCCTCCCCAGGGACTCGTCTCCTCAGATTCTGCTTTTAATTTTTTACCTTGTTGTGTAGCAATAAATTACCATGGCTACAGATGTGTGTCAACGCAAATCCCTTCTGCGCTAACTTGCATACCAAAGACTCTCTGTGATCCTTTAAATGTGCACGTTCCCTCACACGTGCACCTGGATAATAAAGAGGGGAGCAGGAGGATTTGGGGCATTGGAGCAGAGCTTGAGGTTGTGATCAGTCTTCAATGATCTGCAGCTGGTTTGGCAATACACACTGAAACATGTTTCTGCAACACACACACACACACACACACACATGTAACAAAAACACAGAACAAAAACACAATGCACACATTTCACTGCACAATCAATACAATTCACCAGCAGTCGCTTCTGTTTCAGCTCTACTTGCCTTTACAAGGACAGAAGCATTTAGTTACATTACGTTTGATGACAGCCAGGTCCATCAAGGACTGGCTCATACGTCTGCGTTAATGGACGACAACAATGTGCCGTCTAAACCTGATGGAAGAGGGCGAGTGCGCGCTCGGTGTACCTGAGCGGAGGCGCGGGTTGAGGCTGAGCAGTGAGCAGAGGCTCCGGTTGCAAAGAGTATTTTCATCAGAGTTTCAACACCTTTTAAAAACCATTAGGTAACTTTGAAAATGCCGTTTACTGCAGGATCTGTGACGTACAATCAGGGTTTTGTGACACGTGTGTTGGACATGGGTGAACACCGACATGGAGAAAATGATCCCTATGGAAAAGCCAGTGGGTTGAAGAGTGGGGGTAGCTGTAGCTGAAGCCAGTGCACGTGCTCGTGCACGTGCAAGAGAGGAAGGGAGACCTGGAAGCTGAGACTTTAGTCCACTTAAGCCAGGTTGCTGGCAGGTTTCTCCAGATCAGGGGCGTCAAACGGACGGCCGGCAGGCAAGTACCAACCAGTTATCGGGGCCCACTTACCATCAAATCGGGGCGAATGTGGCCCCTGTGCTAAAATGAGTTTGACCCTCTTGTGTGAGCGTTACATTGAGTGTCTGTTGTGGAAGTTGCCATTTGTTCGTGGACGCCATTTCTGAGCCACCGGGCGACGCTGCTGCAATATTATGCGAGCTAGCCGTCTTAAGAAAGACACCTGGGTTCACGGGCACCCATCATGAGCGTCACACTAACGCCATGCACTTTGGAAAGCGCCGCCAGAGTCAGGTCAGGGATTAGGTGGCGGCAGCCTGATGGAGGCAGCTGAGTAAGTTGGGAAATATCTAGTTTTGGTTAGAGCCCGTTCACTCATCAGCCCCCAAAAGAGGATTGAAACAAAAAGTTGCCTATTGTACCTTTAATTCCCGCTTTCAACATCAATCTCTTTGACGTGTCTGGAATCGTTTTTCAACCTGTCACCCGCCGCTGTCACTCAACATCCAAGACTGTCCTCAACTCTTTCTAGCACTTGTCGTTTTCCCGTCTGCGTTGTGGCGCGTACAAAGTCCGTCCCCTCCCGCGGCTCACGAGGGGCTTTCTTTCTTCCATCCCCTCAGTGTTGGTGGTGTCCCATTATGCCAGTTGCACTGTGCCCAGCCGCTGAAGCTCTTTATGAGGTTGTGCAGTGCTGTTCTTCTCCAGTGCGATCGCAGCCTTTTTCCAAATTCGAATACCGTGTCCTTGGTCCGGGCTTTCGTGTCTGTTGATACTTTGTTCATCAGCTCAATTCATCGTCGCTCACCTCTAATCTTGATAAAAGGTGCGTTTCAAACATAATCATTTACCAATGGCTTTTTAGGCTCTTTGTGCATTTTACAAGAAAATGCTTCCTGGCGGGCGATTCATTATACGACTACAAGCGCTGCATGGATCCCCCAGCACGGCTCTGCGCTCACCGCCGCACACTGTGAAATAAAAGGTGGCTATCAGAGGCAATTTGTGTGGAACAGATCCAAACCTGGATATATCTGCATACGAGAGCATGTGCAAGGTGAAGGGAGGCATAATCTTTAGGGAACATCCTAATAATGAGAATTCATCATAAAAGCCACAGACTTCAAGCCGGCGTTTTGCTTGACTCTGATGATTGATGACCTCTGCTGGGCTATTATCGCTAGATGGGGTGACTCGGAGTGACAAGTAGCCCGGGGACATGGACACGATGGAGGTCCACGGGGGAAAGATGTGCAGAGAGAGCAGGACCATCTATGACAACTGACTAGTCACACAACGACGCATGACTGGACCCCATGGAACAATTTGCCAAATGGTGTCTCTGAGGTCTAAGTCATTTCACCCTAAAATGTATTTTGAAGACACTCATAACTGGAATGATTAGATATGAAAGTAATTGTTAACATTTTGAGTTAGGAAATAACATTTTTCAAAAAAACAAAACAAAATTTCATGAACTTCTTGAACAGAATTGATGATCACCCCCCCCCCCCCCCCCCCCCCCCCCCCCTATTGCACACATTCATAGGCACATCAGTTCCCAAAATGTTTTTACAGTGTAAATGGAAATGAAAGTGAAAATAGTCTTGTATTTACACCAAAATGTAATGAGTTTTTCCCTGACTTATTCCACGTTCCACATCCTTCCATTAGCTTGTGTTTGTTTTTTTTTGTTTTTATTTCTTTGTAAGAAAAATCTAAAAAAGATTTAGTGCTGCATAACACAGTACATGATCAGGCCAGTTACACATTAAAGGTTTCAGTAAACCACAAACCCTATCTCAGAACAAACACATGAGATGAATAAATGGGAGGACTTACTTACATAGGATTTGTTGAATTAGAATCTACGCAAAATTATATTTTACCCACAGCAGCCCTACAGAAGTATTTTTTGAGACTTCTTTAACCTTTTCCCATTGTACCGTCATTAATTCCTATAAGGTTTATGTGCAGGAATAAAAGCCTTAACCATCCCACACTAATCCTCATTAAGCCAATAAAATGGCTGGATCAAGGGGCTGCAGTGTGACATGGGTATGAAATGCAAATGTATTCATCATTATTTCTTTTACTAATTGTAATTGCGGTCGTCGTATATAGTGGGATGCATGGACAATATACAGCACTCGTGGCAATACGCTCCGATGAAAGGAAATGCATTAGAGGGCGTTCAAAGGACAAATCTAAACAACACAACAGTGTAATATCAGAATTATTTGTCAGATTGCACAGCGGCTCCAGTGCTCATGACTCTCGTCGCCTGAGGGCACCAACTGTCTTTTCAGCAGTGTGATGTGTGTTTCACCGCTGTTTTTTTTATTACTACATTTATTATTTCTGCTGTTTTGGGTTACAGGCGGAATATTGATAGGGTGTGGGACTGCCATTGTTGTCAGCATGACTTTCCAAATGTTTAGACTGAAGAGTAATCAGTCACTTTTAGGCTTGATCATTATGCAGAGCGCTTTTTATTACAGCACTAATCTCGATTCTCAAAATAATTTCAAGTCGTTTAATTTGTGGATTTATTCTAACTCCGGTATGAAAAATCAAGAGGTTTCGGCACATGAGCTACCACTCAGAAAGCAAATGAGACAAAGTTTCATTTCCCTCAGGATTTGTTTGAAAACCAAATGGGGCCGTGGCGATGCTGTCAGTTCTTCATTGTTGCATACATTCAAAGCCTGAAGTCTTTCCAAGTCAATCCAGAGATACCCCTGTATTCCCTTTTTGTTGTTGTCATAATAACGAGCAAACTATCTGACATCCCATCAGGCAAATACGTCGCCATCATCTTGGAAATGTGGGTTCACAAAGACGTGCGTCTTTGTTCACTCATTCATCTGCATGAGACATCGCCTGCGCTGGCTCGCCCTCAGCCTTTTTCATTTGACAGCGGCCTGACTGACAGTTGTCATGGGCTGTTGAGAGGAGACAGCTGACACACACACACACACACACACACACACACACACACACACACACACACATGCACACAACATGGCTCCTTGATTTTTGATTTGGCAGCAGCCCCCAAAATTCGATTACAATAATTGCAGATGTCTGTTGTGGAACATTATTGTGTGATGGCTGGTTGTTACATGTGTGTTAGCTTGTAACAAATGATACTGATGATTAATTCTAATGAATGAATACAAAGATATAACAATATAACATGCGTTGGAATACCTTACACCCTAATATATTGTACTTAAAAAAAAAAAAATGTATATATATATATATTCTTTTTAAATATGATTCTACCTCACAGTGCGGCTCTTTATTGGCATTGATACATGTGCATAAGGTGATAACAGTGTACATGCATGTGCATGTGCGTATGGGCATGTGCATGTGCGTATGGGCATGTGCATGTAGAAAATAGAGCCTATACACTGCAGCTTGGAGTGTGTAGGGTGATGCTGTGATTAATAGCGCAGCAGCCGCGGTTGTGACGCCACTGCCGCTTTGACTTGACAGGAAAAGTCGCCGGCAGCCATCAAACATGATGCATGTTGGTGCGATGTGAAGGGGAGATAGCCCCCAACAGGGCGGTGGACAAGAGCCGTGACACTAATTTATCCATTTGACTGAACTCCCTGTGTTGCAAAAGCTCGGGGGTGTGGTGGTGGCATTGTCTCCAGCAAATTACCATACGCTGTTTTTTGGGCGGAATCTTTTGCTCCAGGGGCAGGCGAGAGTGTGCCCGATGAAAGTGGGAACCTTTTCTTTTTTTCATAACAGCATTGACAATAATCTGCATCTCCCCGCAAACAGAGGTAAACAACTCAGAGCGTTTTACGACTACAAAGTCGACAGTTGCACTGAGGGGATGGAAACAAGGTGGAGGATCCCGTGTTTACGTTGAGAGAAAACAAACAACAAAATCATGTAAATGACGCCCCCCCCCAAAAAAGAGCTTTTTGATTCATTGCTCAGAAACACGCCTGCTGCGTAGTTGAGAAGATGACGCCGTGGGTTGTGGGTTATTTCAGTGTAGCCACAGACAGCGGCTGAGTGCTGGAGGGGAGCTGCTCTTTTTTTGATGTGTGAGATTAAAGGGATTCAGCACTTGAATACCTTCTTGTCTGGACACTCCGCAGGGTTTTCAGGGAGAGGACTGGAAGTTAAAAGCTTCTCTCTCTCTCCTCTCGTTTTCCCTCCGCAGAGCCTCAATTAAAACAATTTATCTCAGATTATCATCCCTGAACTTCAATTCAAATGGTTTCCTATTTGCGCGCGCGTGTGTGTGTGTGTGTGTGTGTGTGTGTGTGTGTGTGTGTGTGTGTGTGTGTGTGTGTGTGTGTGTGTGTGTGTGTGTGTGTGTGTGTGTGCATGCAAGGCTTTATGTATGCATTGGAAAAAAAGTTAGAGAAGCCAACTGTCCTCTCACTGCATCTGAGAGGTTGTGATTTGTTTGTTTGTGACCTTACACACAAAAACTTCCCGTGTGCTTTCCAATACGTTGTCACTGTGCTTCCAAACCTTTAAAGGTACAGTGTGTACGATTTGGTGACACTTTTTGGTGAAGTTGCATGTTGTCCTTCCCATTCGAGCATGTAAGTGAGCCTATGGTGACCCCCAGTTGTCAGTACAGCTCAAAAGATGGGGGCTCTGGGCTACAGCGGAAAAAAAAAATGGCGGCCCCCATAGAGAGGTCTTGCTCCTGATGTAGATAGACTAAACAGGCTCATTTTAGGGTATTGCAAAAAGTAAGTTATACATTCAAATGGTAATACATTTGTAGAAATGTCCGTGTATAAATCTATTGTGATCATATTTCTACAGATTATGTTGCACACTGCGCCTTTAAGGGTAGAATGGATGTGAGATTATGTGTGGTGGTTGATAGCGGGGTGTGTTTTACAGCAGATGATTGAGGTGATGATTCAGTCAGACTGAAGGTTAAAAGGCCATGCGGGGCCACAGGGAGAGACCGGTTCCGTGCCTAATCTTTGAACAAAGGAATTAAGCGGAGGACATTGGTATTCCTGTCAACCTCCGATGAAATGCATTAAAACACTACTTTATAATCTCTCTGTCATCATCATCTCTCCTCTGATCAGAGAAGGCAAACAAAGCTCAGCAAACTTCCGAGCAACTCAGAAAGACTTTGCTGAACCAACTCCTCTGTCTGTCTCATCCTATAGCGCCGCAACCAACCAGATCCAGTTTGCATACTGGTTTTTATTAAATGCAGCATTGGAGTTTCATCATTCAGGCTGACTGAGTTCTCTGGATGCAGCAATACGTTTGGAGATGATGCAAAGGGATTGATTGTGCCCTGTGTAGTGTGCCCTTCTTCCTCATCTCCTCATTGATCCGGCAGTGATTGATGAATCCTCTGTGTATGAGGATGAATCATATCGAGCGCTATGGTCAGTCCACACGGTCTGTTTATGTTTGTGTAATGTGGTGATGGGGGGAACAAAGACACCCTTGAGGTTATGAGTGCATTTACGTGCACACACTCCTGGTGAGCTCGCTCAGAGGTCTTATGTTGTGTGTGTGTGTGTGTGTGTGTGTGTGTGTGTGTGTGTGTGTGTGTGTGTGTGTGTGTGTGTGTGTGTGTGTGTGTGTGTGTGTGTGTGTGGATGCACGCTGGCTCCCTTTGCCATGCGCCGCGCACTCGTACATTAATTGTCAAGTGCTCGTGTTTGTACTTTCCAGGTTTCCCAGTGCAGCTGGAGGATGAGTGATGTTTGTTTTGTTTTTTAGTTGAGGCCGTGCCAACATGTCTTGTATGTGAGTGGGTGTAGGAGACTGTGTGTGTGTGTGTGTGTGTGTGTGTGTGTGTGTGTGTGTGTGTTAATATTGTAGCACTGCAGTTCCTTTTCTATCCCTTTATGATATATTTTTTCTTATGTTCTGTAGCCACTTGGAAATTGAGTTTTCTGAATGAAAGATATTTTGGTCAATTCTTATGTCTTAACAATTGGCAGTATGGCTTGATTTTTTTATTTGAGGCGAACATTTATGGATAAAAGGGTTTAATAAAGAGGCTATTTGTAACTCTGATGGAGTTCCATATATTAACAGCAGGTGGTGGTATTGCACAAGAATGTTTACCAGTACATCTAATTTGTTTACTACTTAAAAATGTGTGGTTTCTGTTCAATGAAAAGAAATGAATGGATCTTTATTGAGTGTGGATGGGCATACTTGTATTTTCTTAGTCTGCTGTTGACGATTCCATAAAGCAATACATTGATATATTTTTTTCTGATGACAGGACTATTATTAACATACTGTTTTGGAAATCTCTTTAAAAAAATACATTCAAGTGTAGGATTTATGGGCAGGGTTACAATTGAGTTTAGGTTCGGTTAAGGATCTGGGAATGCTGTTTATTTGTATCTCAGGTAAAATTGCAGATAACCAAAAGGCTGGTTATATTGATAAAATGATTAAATACATAAATAAAATAAATGAATAAATAAAAACATCACAATGTGTCTGTTCGTCTGTGCATATGCGACGGACAAACCCAGGACCATGAATATTTCTTTTACCATGTGTATTTGTTTTCTACCACGGCAAGATCAGATGTGTACCAATCAGGTCCGTGTGTGCCAACGGTGCCATCTGAGACCTGGTTTGTGCCAGGCTCCGTGTCTGTGTCCGCATCTGAACTGTTTTGTACTTCCTGCTGCTCGGCGCCACTGGGAACCAGGGCTGCGTAAACAAGGTCCTTACCAAGGACACCTCCGAAAACGCTCTGATCAGAAATTAAGAGCGAAAAAGGGGATCTGATATGTTTTGTGGGTCTCTGACTGAGTACAGGAATAGTTGGATGATATTTATTCAATTGCTCTGTCAAGGAGGTTACCTTTACCTGTATTGGTATCTGCAATTTGCCGCTGAGGATCAGACGACCGCTCTCGTCTTTTGAGCCTTTCCATTATGAGAGCGAGACAAACAGACATTGTGTAGGAGTGTCTGGCCTTGGTGGTGGTATGCGATATAACCACCGCTCTCAGTCTTTTCAGGACCACTAAAGGGCTAAAGACATCCATCGCAGACTAATCCTCTCATTGCTGCAGCGTTTGCGCTGACATGTTGGCAAACACATTCTTATAAACGAAGTATGCAGGCATGCAGCATAATTAACTTCCGTTTAGATTTGTGGTAAGGTCACCTGACGTTGTGTCACTGTTGTTCCTCGATAAGTCTGTTCGTATCATGATGTGAAAATAGCCTATATAGGGAATTTTAAAGGTGGAGTTAGCTTTTTATTGGTTAGCTGTAGATCACCGGTGTCAAACATATGGCCTGTGGGCCAGAACCTGCCCGCCAGGGGGTCTGAGCCAACCAACGGGATGATTATGCAGTTCAAAGTTAACGTTTAAAAATGGCAGAAAAAAAACAAAAAAAAATTGAGATGTTTGTTTGCAACATGGTTTGTTGGTTTGGAGCATGTCCTGCTTGGAATTGGAGAGAAGAGTGTGGCCCTGGTCTGGCCCACTTACTAAAACTAAACTAAAATGAATTTCACACCCCCGCTGTAGATAAGCTGTGTGAACTGGACATTAGTTCGGATGAAGACAGGCTCTGTGTAAAACTCATAAACCTGGACAACCTGAACAACACGGCACAGCTACACACCATTGCCTCGCATGGAGCTGTAGAGGCTGAAGGCACTTGGGGAGCGAGCCTGACACCTCTGAACCAGAAACAATGATTTTCCACGAGTACTGGTCATACTAATCATATGGTAATCACATTTCCTGGAGCAGGTTTTAATAAAACATGTTTCAACATCACCTGTAACATCTTAAAAGAGATATTGTAATTCATTCATTCTCCGTCTCTTATTGTCAGGGGATGAGAGGATGACCCCAAACAGTGACCTCAGATTGCACACATTGCCACTACACTTTTTAAAACCATCATTAGGTGCTAGAAATGCCTGTCATCTGTTATCTCACAGGATGTTGTACCCACAATCATTTGTATGTAAACATTCCAGACAGCAGCGAAGAGCAAATAAGGAAATCCCAATTGAAGGGCCTCCTTTGCACTGAGCATGCATGCATTTAGGGCCCAAAGCCTATTTGCATAGGTTTGTGATCAAATGATAGTCTTTTCAACACAAAAGAATGAGCCCTTGATATTTACATTTGGAGAAGGTCCGCTCTAGAGACTCTGCCATGTTGCATCACCATGTTTTTACAGAGGCACAAAATACGAAAACACCCTATGCATCGAAGGTAAGGGTGAGTTGCGGGGTGTTAAACTGCAACGTCCAACATCACCACTAGTTGTGACTGTATTCTTCGCCCTGTCTGTAAAACTGCAATGACCAAAACGAACAGAAATTAGTGGAGTTATGACTACGATTGTTCTTTTCTTGGTTTGACTGAGAGTCATTACCCTGGCAGGAGAGTTACTGTTTGAACTCGGTGCAGCGGATCGTGGCACCGATGAGCTTTTAGCACAGATCGTTGGACGCATAACGCTTCGAAGGACACACCAAAATGGGGCACGGTTAAAATGCAACATATTGGAAAGAAGCATAATGGATGAAAAAGCTTTGTCTTGTACTTTCCAATTACTCTATCTGGCCTTTGTTCCAGTGGATTTGCCGGATTTCATTTGCCTCCATTCCCACATCCTTCAAGTCTGACTTTCTTCTAAAGTCAAAACCTGACTTTCACCATTTGCGTGTCTGAGCATCTGTCAACTTTACATTTTGCAGAGAAGCCATGAGTAAATATGGAACTCAGCAGATTTTTTTTTTTGTATCCTGATTTAAAATGTCTACAGGTACACATCTTTAGATTAAGGCCGACCTCTGAATTGTGACCTCTGACACTTCTTGCTTGAGGCTTCGCTTCTGAAAGCTAAATTAGCCCCATATTCTTCAAGGATTTTGCAAGCTCAGCACCAGACAGACAGAGAGAAACGCCCCTTTTTCTGTGGCCTTATTACGTTTTTGTATATGACCTGAGGCGACGGTTCTTTATAGTCCATACACACTTGGATCCACTGGTTTCCTCTGTAAACACTACACTCGCATAAAGAATTGCTGATCATGTTGATCGGACGGATGAGAATGTAATTTCCCTCGATAAAGGTGACCCATTGTTCCTCTGAGTGGCTGCTCACTGTATCATGCACCTGCTGCAAGTGGAGGTCGAGGAGTGTTTAGCAAATATTATATACCTGCTTTACCACAACGAATGATATCTTGAGCTAGTTAAGAGCATTTGCCACTGATGACGTCATCTTTCATTCTCGAATGCATTCCTGTCAATTATTGCTGTGCATAGACACATCTTCCTCCTCTGAATAATGGGCATTTTGCGAGACATAGTTTTAAAGACAAAAAAAACCCAGGATATTATTAAAGGTTGATTTGTCCTCTTTACATCCTTAAAGGTGCAGTGTGTAAGATTTGGTGACATCAGTAGGTGAAGTTACATGTTGTATCCATCACCTCACCCTCACCCTTCTGAGCATGTAGGAGAACCTATGGTTGACTTCAGGTATCATTAAAACTCAAAAGATGTTTAGTACGTGCACTCTGGGCTACTGTAAAAACATGGCGGCCCCCGTAGAGAGGACCTGCTCCTCATGTAAATATACATTAAAGGGCTCTTTTAAGGGTAGTGGGAAGAAAAATAAATTTACGTGATCATGAATTCATGGTTACACTTTCTTGGGTAAATGACATTATTGTGACACATATGACACGTGTGCCCCCTTCTGGGCCTGGCATCATCTTGAATCACTTCAGTCTGATATGGCAGCAATGGAGTCTTCAAACAAACGGCTGACACATTTTCTACTGTATGTACTGATTTAAACTAGAGCTTGTCAGGGTCTGAGGTTCTGCCGCTCTCCTGCACAGCTCCGAGATACATTGGTGGCTTGGCTCCAATGTGTGGTGATGCATGTTCATGCTTAAAGAATGCAATGTATGCCTAAGATATTGAAAAAAAAAATAGCTTTTCACTTTATTATGATTTTTTTTTTTAATCCCCCAAGATTATATTGTTTGAATTTGCTTTTTTGAGCGCATCTCTTTAAGAGAGCATCACTTGTAATTTGCAGGCACATCATCGGCACTGGGCAGAACAAAGAAAGGTTTGTTTTGACTGGTTGCTGGAGATGCAATAGGTTTCGTTAAACTGTGTGAAGCACGTATTTAGTTTTGGCAGGCCAATTAATTTGTCAATGAGTGTCCTGGACAGGCTGTTTGACCTCGGTGACCAGGGAAGTAGAGTTTATTTAGCAGGCTGATGACCCGCTGATTACAGCTGGTTTGCATCTATGAAGAGGAGAGTGACAAGAAGGGGGCGGGGTGGGGTGGGGGTGGGGGGGTCGACAGAAGAGGAGATGGATGGGTAAATGAGACAGTTAGTGCCCTGCTGGTGCTAATGTTGGTGCCAATGACCATAAAGATCCGTAGACACACCTATGCAATCATCAAGCTCCGGCACTAATTATCATCTCACTGGATATTCATAATGAACTACGAGTGTCATACGATGATTATTCAGAGATTAAAGCGGCATCTCTTCCAGTGGGACATTTCAGCTTGCAGCTACATCCTTTGGATAGATGACCTGAAGCTTAAATCTCCATCATTTTCTGCATTGTTTCCATGACCACCAGCGACAGGCAGCAGTTTTCAGTAAAATGGCAGTGATTCGCTGATTTTCAAAGAAGAAGTATGTCAAGGAAGAGCTAATGAGAGCGGGCTTTGACAAGATGCAAGCAATACATTCCACCCCCTCCCATCAGATCTCTGGTGACCGTTACATTCTCACAACCAATGCATGTAAATATTTCTAGTATTGGTTAAAGCGGACGGGAGGAGACGGTGCAGGGAGAACAGCTCCACTGAGATACACTGCATAATCAGTGGCTCACTAACCCGCAAACTCTGTGCTGCCTCAGCTTTACCTGTCCGACTCATTTGACTGCTAATTTGTTTCTTACTCTCTAAATGAAGTATTATTCATTAATATTTTTATCACACTATTTTAACATTATTCTTGACCTTCATGAGCATGTGTAGACGTTTTTAACTACTTGGACCATGATTGTCAAAAAGAACCAGACCGCCCAAGGATCTAATCTGGCCCATGGAATGATTTTGCAAAGTGTTAAAAAAGGTTTTACTCTGTATATGTTATTTATATTTAAAAGAGACATCTTAGAGTATTTTGGACAAAAACAAAGGGAACTATTTGTAGTTGACGCTGTACGTACATTGGTCCGGCCCCCTTGAGAAATCAATGCTGGACTACACCTTTAAAGACTTTAACAAAAATATATATATATTTTTTAAACTACCTAAAATCACAGAAACTATGTTTGAGAAGTTTTTGACACATGCCATGACCCCATGATGTCCAATCCACTAACATGGAGGAAACAAACCATATGGCTTCACCAGTCAGGCAGGGCAGTGTGCTGACTCTGAGAGCTCATAAACCAAACAGTTGAGGACAATTCTAGCAGTAACAGCTGTGGCTGCATCCAAAACCATTTCCCTGTGTTTTTGTCCCGATGTTCAATTGACAGACTCGTGGTTAGAATTAAAAGAGCGCTCACTCCGTTAGTAGGCGTTAATGTTTATTGCTGCTTTTAACGAGCAGCGCGACAGTCGGTGGGCTCTTCATCCAAAGCTTCGTTAATAGACAGAAGAATGAAGGCACTCTGTGTCGTTAGAGTGTGGCTTGCAGGTGGCACTCACGTTGTTCATGGAGTGAACAAATGTACACTGAATGGCACAGAGCAGAACTGTTGCTTCTCCTCCAGCAGATTCTAATGCACTGATTATATTTCCATTGATGCACAGAGAGGCACTTGGAGTAGAACTTTGCCAACTCATATCGCATCTCCCCCACTTCTTCTCTCTTTGCTCGTACTATTTTATCGTGGCGACCAGTATCAAAGGCGAGGGAGGGTTTCATTTAGAGACCTCTGAGCTCATATAGTCTGTGGTTGATGGCAATAAGACTGCACTTACAAAGAACATCTGTTGGAAGAGCTCTGCAGAGGGGAAGTTCATTCTGCAGAAACTGGACTGTGAGGGGGGTTGTTTTTGTTGTTAAATTGAATGTTCTGTTTAAAAAGAAGTTTGCATTGCTTTTGATTTGTGATTTGCAGATTCATGTTACAAATGTACATTTCACAGATCACCACACAGCTGAATTTAGAACCTCAGGCCCAAACGTGGACATGTTTTAGGTGTTTGTATTTGATGATGTAAAAATGTGCACAAATCCAAACACCAGGATTCACACAGAGCCCGATTTGTCTGTTTGTTTTTCGTTTCAAAACAGATTCTCCGTGCATTGGTGACGGTTTGGCGTTACGAGGGTGGAATTTATTGATTGGGAAACTTTCCAAACCTGTGCAGAACAAGTTGAGAGCATATTTAGAGGGTTACATTTTGTTGAAATAGGGATATGACCATGAAAACAGAAAGCTTGGGAGGACACAACGATTACAAAGCTGTTAGACTGATAGACTGATTCATATAAAGTGCTAAATCGAAATATGGATGATAATATTACAGCTGGAGTTGTTGTTGCGTAATTGTTATTGTTCAGCCAATAAAACCAACTGAGGAACAGTGGTGGTTTTCAAACAAAGCGATTCTGGATCTGCCTCTGTGGATGCCGGTGGAATATCAAAAAAAGCCCAAACGCTGCAAAGTGACACGTTGGGAAGGAAACAACT
>JAFBJT010108764.1:20000-37687 GCA_016785325.1 Chascanopsetta lugubris
CCATGGTGAAAGGTAAGTACAACACCAACTACATGAAATATGAATTTTCTTATACTGATGATAAAAGAGGGCAAAATCCTGCACCACCTTTTCATTGAATTGAGAAAATTGCGGAACGTATAAGGTCATAATGTTCCCACAGTAAAATAGAAGCTGTGGGAAATTTGGAAATTCAAAGGCCTCTAGAAAATAAGTTTGAGTAATCATTAAACCTAGACAAACAATTGAGCAGAACCACACAAGTGTTTCAGTCTTTTTGATATTTCAGAGAATCAATAAGAGCTTTAGGCGAAAGGCGAGAAAAACTATGGCTGAAACTTCTGAGTCGAACATTTATTTGCAAACAAGGGTGGGATGTGTGTGTATATGCGTGTGTGTGTGTTTGTACGTGTTATGCAACAGCAAGAAAGAAAAGATGAATGAGGTGAACCTGTGAATAAAAGATCCTCAGATGATTTTTCCTCTGCTCGAAAATTAGAACTAATGATATTTTGCGATGTCTTCTTGACAAATTGCTCAGTGTACGTACAGCATTCAATGAAATTGATCATATTTATCAAACAAGAGCAAAAAGTATTATTCTGCATTGATATTTACTGTATGCCCAAGAGAATGAAAGTATTACGTGGAGGTCATGTGCTGCACAGTGTGGGTTAATGAGAAAGTTGGGCCAAACTCGACACAAAGGCTCAATATCAATGAAGTTGGTTGTGACAGTGATGTCAGTCATAGGTTTCTGCACTCTTAGTGCTAATGAGGCTTGTGGTGGGCGCTTCACTCATCACCATTTTGCCAAATGCCTAACTCCTCCTACTTCCTGGTTTGTCCAAAAATGGGCAAAGAGGTCGAGCATAGGTAGAGGTGGGGTAAGCTGTCATAGGATCCACAAACACTGCCAGGTCAGCCCAGGTGTCACTCACACAATTCCAGACCTCAATAGAATAAAAAATTGGAAAGTTAGAGAACAAGGGATTAAAGGGATTGTAGAAGGGCTAATGTGACCAAAGCGAGACCAAAACCAAAGGCTTTAAAAGTTGGCCATTTTAACATGGAAGTCTATGGGGATTCACTCACCTTTGGAGCCAGCCTCAAGTGGCCACCCTGTGAACTGCAGGTTTTTCTGTATATTGGACTCATCCGTCAGCCCTGGAGGTCGCCGCTTGGTCAACACAAAAACCCCGAACCCTGCCCTATCACATACCATTGAGATGATTCTCATCAGGTGTTAGCCAGTGGATTCTCAGCCAAGAACCTCCATTAGTGAAGACTTGTAGCAGACTTCTGTATCCAGGTGTAGAAACCATGTGACGAGCCATAACAAGCAGAAGATAGTCTGCCATAGCACTCTCTATTACTGTCCGTGGCATTGGGGAAAAACACAGAGCATATGGGCGGAATATTTCCGCATCCTTATACTTTACGAGCTTGTCAATCTCTACATCAGCTTGCGTGAGAGTTGACAGTTTTTCAAGGAGCCATCTCCTGGACATAATTGCCTCATTAGACCCACATCACCACCACCACTGCAGGCACTACCTACCTGCCTCTCCCTGTAGAGAAGGAGGATATAACTCAACCCTCTGGCAGTGAAGGAGAGGCCTCGTTCTCCTTGTTTGTGTTTGCTGGTCTGGTTTCTTCATAATGAGAAGTTACCGGCACGACACGAGTGGTAGCAGATAAGTGGAGATTTATTAATGAATTGTTGTTTACATCTTCGGAAAGTGTTTATCATTCGGATGAAGATGCACCATTGCCAAGACAGTGAGGAGAGGGAGCTTCTGAATCAAGGCGGGCAAGCAGTTATGTGGCAGATTAGCACAGTTGCATCGTTTCTATGCTCCTGAGGTCAAAAACGTTGTTTTTAAAGTTTTTATTTAATCATTGTTTTATTTATCTTAAACGACCAGTCATTTTTTCTGGCCCATTCATGACTGGTGATTCATTGGTTGAAAAAATAAAAATAAAACTACACCATTGACTGCTGACAATAACAAAAGTGTTAATTGCCTCATTTCAGAGGGTTCACTTGGTTCAGAGATGCTGATGCACACCGGCCAATATTATTATAAAAGAGACTTCACTGCAGGTGACTTTTGAGTCTACTGACCTTATATGGTTTCATTCAAAATAACAAAACACAATCAACGCACTATTTTTCATGTGTTCATAATAAGGGCATGGGAGCAAGTGCACCTCATTATGTATTTGACTAGGACCTTCATCAGCATAGGAGCCCATGTGAATAAGCATCTCTCCCAAAGCAGATCATTCACAGCTCTTTCTGGTCCTCAGCATCGCCCCACAGTGCTCCACTCGTGAAGAGAATGCGTTTATTATGTGGTGAGAGAGGAAAAGTCAAACTTGATCTAAAAAGAATCATAAGTAAGTCAATTCTTAAGGGTGCACCTATTCGAGTCTTTATGGTAAAATGTATTGCTCTGGCAAACTGATGTCAATGAACACATATCTCACTTCCGCTTTCAAAATAAAATGCCGAAATTGTTTCTTTTGCCAATATTTCTCTTGGAATAATGAATTATTAAAGGAGATATTAAATCATGAATCTTAATATACCTAATTTCAGACTGGTTTACTGCAGCAATTTAGAGAAATTTCAAAGTAAAGTTCACTATTTTATAAAAGGTGTGTAAATGTGCCTTTTTTCTAAATTTGAGGGCCTCTCATACGACAACGATCCATAATTCCAAAGGTAAGCCACTAATGACTGCAGTCATGGTGATGCCTACTATATGTACACTGAAGTGCACACAGATTTACTGAAGAAATGTTGAGAAATTCCAAAATAAAGTTCAACTTTTGAACTCCAAACTCACCTTTTCTCTAAGTTTGGGGCCTCTCATATGACAATGATCCATAATTCCATAGATAAGCCACAAATGAGTGTATGTGTGAATATCACTGCTACAAGAAAAGAAAAAGGACATTGGTATAAACACAGCTGTTAGGGTTGAAAATAAACCGAATGAACCGTTACACCCCTAATAAATGATCACTATTATATTATTATTATTCATTCATTATAATATTCATATTTCAAAGACAATACCTCAGAAGGATGCATCTTGTTATTTATAAGCACATAAAACAATATATATTTTTAAGCATGTATTTACTACAGGTCTAGTGTGTAGGATAAAGGTGATTAATTTATATTCCTGCTAGCAGAACCCTCCCATGTTTCTATAGATCTGTAAAATATTGTACCATTAATAGTTTCCATTTTATTTCTTTTCATATAAAATCCGTATGTTAGTTCTAAAATTTGAAGGAACTATTCATCGCTGTATGATTCATCCACATGTATCTTCCGCTTTATTCTGTAGTAACTCATCATTATCCACTTAATTGTCCTGGCGTCTGAGTCATTACAGAGAACTACTTATTAATGGCTCATAATTCATCCACTCGTTTCTAAATCACTCCTTGTTCCCTCTCGATTAAATATGCGAGAATGTGTAAGCCATGATGTTGCTGACGAGTTCACGTTGAACTAAAATGCAGTACGAGTGTGTGTGGTTGTGTTTTTCTGCGTACTCTTTACTATTTCTCCTCATGTGCGACTTTAAATACTTGTGGGAGGGAAACCTCTATTAAACGTAATGCAGGGAAAGAGCTGATGGTGCAGTCACATCTATAAGGGTCTCACCTAGAGAGACATTTTCAATGAGGAGGCTTTTCACACTGACGCAAATGCACTTTGTCCTCTCTTTTTTCTCCATTGTTTTTTTTTTTTTTTGCACACCCACAAATACTCACTGAATCCATCACAGTTGATATATTTTGTACCTTATGTGTCCAATGGAGACTTTCAGTTATTTCTGCTGTGCTGCAGAATAAACAGGAAGTCGGTGAGTAACAGTAAGAAGTAGGAGTGGAAAAACAATAACAGTGCAGATGTGGCTTTCACAGGCTTTTTGTTTTTTCGCTTTTGACTTTGACATTTACTGTAATCATGGTGTTCTTCATGCTGTATATGTGCTCAAAAACAAGATGCTCTGCACCTCCATGTCTCTTCCTGCAGTTACTTTATATTCCCTCAGTCTGTCAATTGGAAAAAAAAAACACTGAGCAGAGACTTAAAAGTTAACTTAAGGACTTGGAATGTTGGTGACACTCAATCAATACAGTGTAGAATCAGCCAAGTAAGTATTTAGCTATCAATCAATTTATATTTAAATGTAACCCTATAGTCTGTTTTGTTTGAAACTAAAGAAATATATTTCTTTACTTCCTATTAATTAATATTACTTTGCAGCAAATCACATGGTATCGTTATGCTCCTTTTTCATCCCATTTTCAAAGGGAGATGTCATCATCACAGTATTGAAGGTTGTTTACGCATTGAACGGTGAAGTCATGTGTTGCAGTCGGCCTCAACGTTTTTGTTAAAGCGTTCAGTGACGATCTGTGAGGCCCATGTTTGCAGGGGGATATAGTTTAATGGGGGGGGGGGGGCATTATAGGGGGGGGGGGGGGGGCATTAAGATGGAAAATCCTTTTAAAGGTATATGCAAGCAGTATTACTATTGCTATTATTTATATGATTTTCAGCCCTTATTAACCTTTTGTCTTGCAATATTTCAACATTGTTCTTGAAATCTCAGAATCTTTCAACATTCTGTGAAATCAGTTTCCGTAGCGTATGAATGAAAACGAAGCGTTTCGGTTACCACGCCTCGATCTGCTGACGAGCTCCTCTGGTCATCGTTGAATGTCATCGGTTCGACTTTGGAGCTGCGCCTCCTGCTCCCCACAGCACTGATGGAGCGAGTCTGTGATTCTCTCTCAAAGTCACTGTGGTGAATGTGGGAGTTGGTGTGGAGCAGAGCAGAGCGGAGGCAGAGGCAGAGGCAGAGCAGGCCAGTGACAGAGGAACTGCATGTCGCTGTGATGGCTGAGATCTGTCGCCTCCTGCGATTGGTTGGCTGCCAGCTTTTGTGCTTTGACTTCCATTCGACTTCGGCTCCAGATGTTCCCAGCTTTACGCCCGGTGTGTTTATGTGTGTGTGTTTGTGTTTGTGTGTGTGTGTGTGTGTGTGTGTGTGTTAACAGGGTTTTGGCTACGAATGTGACCGTATGTATATTTGTGTCTCATTTTCGCCCACCGTATTCATTTCTTTGCCCTTAATTGCCACCAAGGCATTTTCAGAATTCCTAAGCATTCATGACAAATGGAAGGGTCTGCCCCTAACGCGAAAAAGGCAAAGGGTGACGGTGTGTGCATTGGTATTCAAAGAGTGTGTGAGGTGAAATTAATCGTGGTGGAAAGTGAGATAGCATCACTGTTACCTTCAGTCTGAAAATGTAATGCAGCCGAAAACACAGAGCTCTCTTCCTTTTTTTTTTTTTCTCCACCCAGATCAAAATCTCATCTTTTCCACCATCACCGCTGTTTTTTCCATTTACACATGTAACCCACAGCTGAGTGCCACCAGTTCATCGCTCTCATCCAGAGATTAGGGGGGGAAAGAAACGTGCTCTGGAGACAGAAGAAAGTCTCAAGGGAAACATGTAAAATTGACAAAAAGTGGGGACAGTAAAAAGTTTAATTATAAAACAAATTAGCTGCTTTGCATAGTGAGCATGTTTGATTAACATTAGCTTATCTCGCTTAGCGATTTCTCAACAATAAGCAGTTCTAACTAGGATTTGTGGTTTTGATTTAGTTCAACTCAAAGGTAATTAGGGCATTTTCTTTCTGTGGAGTACAGTTTAACTTTTCTTTTTTAAGGCTGAGCAGCGAATGTGGTTGGATCTAGCTAATGAACCCTCAGTTTCTCTTTTACAAAGCATGGTGCTCTCTGCTGTCTACACAGAGGATCAGGCCTCTGCAGTCACACCACTTGTAATACACTTTCAACAAGAGCTTCAACTCATCTTGTCTTTGACAAAGTCATTTTGAACAAATGTTGACCTGAATAAGTGACGTGATATCAGTGACCTCCAATTCTTTCCTCCTTTTTTCAGGGACAATTCATCAGAAAGTCTTTTATGGATTGGCATGTCAAAATCAAATTTCATTCAATCCATGCTGCACCTTAATTGCCAAAAAGTGTTATCAAAATGAATAAAATAAAATAGAATCAAATAGAATAAATAGTATTAAATGAAACCCAATAAAACTAAATTCAATTCAATCCAGTTCAATCCAATTCAATTTAATACAATAAAATAAAAATAAATACTATAAAATCATTAAAACAGTGTACCTGAGACTTTAGTCCCCCCCCCCACACTTCCTCTACCCCCTTGTTCCACCACTAGCATTACAGCAGCTCTCCCTGCTGAGAACAACAAGGTCACATCCGAGATGAGAGACTCCAACACTGTACCTTTGTTTGCTCTATTCACATAATAATAATCCATGTTGTGCTGTTTGTGCCGGACACTGAACCTCGAACTGTTTCCATAATGAACAGTCCCAGCGACTCTCGTGGCAGGTCTGTGAGAACACAGAGGTGAACGTGTTTGTTTCTGCCTGCAGTTTCCAATCGCCAGGTTACAGGGTAATGACACTCTGGATACGGCACGTTGTGATAGTTATTTAAAGGCTTCGCTGAGAGACGGCACAATTATGGTGCTGCACATGTATCGTGGGCTCGAGTTGCACAGCATGGGCTCAGGCTCCTGTCAAACCTCACTTCTGCTGTTACAGCACGGTGCTGGTTTGGAGTGAGGGCCGCTCAGAGGTCTTCCAGGGCTGATTGACTCACTTTACCGTGGATGAAATGTTTCTATATTAGTCCTCTGAGGTGGAAACAACACACACTGTGAGTTAAAGCTTGAAATGCCAGTGCTGTATTATGTTTAAAACTGTATATTTATTTATTTATTTTATCTATTTTACAGCTGTTTCCCCACACTCATTATCTTGGGGTTTTGCCCTGTTTTAGCTCCTCCTGACAAATAGCTCTGAGACAGTATTTTAAATTACAAGGTAGAGAAAGTCTGGGACAAACTGCTGCCTGTAAATGCATAACATTTGCATGAAATATGAGGAATGGAAATGAATAATGAAAAACACAAATGCAAATGCAACATATGGAAAGATTTTTTTCTTCCTTCTCGGTCAGAGAGGTTCATCAATTCAGTGTGGAGGCATTCATGTAGAATTGTGGTGGTATTAACACTGTATACACTCATTAACAGTATGATTTAACATGTAGGGTATTATTAGATCGTGTGGTGGACAAGACCTTCCAGTAGCAGGTGGTTTTACTGTGTTTATGTTTACACTCTACAAACTGTTTACAGAACCTGTACCTTTTCCTGCTTTTCATGTTTATGTGTGAGTGTGTGCTTGAGTGAACGTGTGTGTGGGAGAGAAGGTTGCATTATGCATTATTTGATTGATTCATTATATAATTTCATAGTTCACATTTGTTCATTTTTATTTCTCGATGTTCTCCATTCAAGAGTTTGTGCCTGCGTATTTGTGTGTGTTTTTATGTCTTGTGTGTGTATTAGAGTGTGTGTGTGTGTGTGAGAGAGAGAGAGAGAGAGAGAGAGAGAGAGAGAGAGAGAGAGAGAGAGAGAGAGAGAGAGAGAGAGAGAGAGAGAGAGAGGGGCAGACCATCCCAGGGGCCAGACATTTGCATCGGCTGAAGTATTTGTCTTAAACAATCTTCACTTCACGTGTTTACCCACGCCATGCTCGCTGTAATGTGTTTTTGACTCCCATTGACTCCGGATTGCATTTCATTGAGTGCGCCACAATCCGCTCCCCTCTCTCTTTCTCTCCCTCTCCCTTTTTTTTTTTCTTTTCTTCATTGCATCTCATCAGCGGTGGGGGAAACGGCCCAGCTGCCGCTGTGATGCCACTCACGGCCAATGTGCCCTGACAGATTCCAATTAAGTTGGAGAATGTAACGTATGAATATTAGAAAGTACTCTGACACAAACATCATCCCCTTCTTTTGTTGCATTATGCAGCTTGTAGCCAGGGTCTCTGCTGGTCCACCATTTCCATTATTGTTTATTTCTCCGCCACCTCCTTCCCGCCTCGCTCCGTCTCTCCGGCGCTGCCTCTCTCCCCCACGGCTGTTTGTTAACGATTGTAAATATGCCCACCATGCACACATTAACTCTCCATTTAAGGCCCACGATGTGGTTTTGTCAGTCAGTGTATCTCTATATGGCTTCTTGTGCTCCTTCCCGGAAACATTTATGGAGAGAGGGGGGCGGGGGGGGGATAACATTAATACGCATGCACCTTTATGATATCTTATTGCTATGTAGAATTAATTCTATCAGTGATGGCAGAATTGCTCGAAAACATCTCAAAATTCAATTTGTGTGAATAGTTTTGTCTGCGTGCATGTTTGTGTCGGTCTGACACTGAACTGGCAACCCTCTCTGTATGAGCAGCGATGCAGGGCTCCGTGGTGCAGCTTCATTCTTGTCGTTCCATCGCCCCTGTGCTGAATGAGAGCATCCCTCCCAGCTCCAGCGAGTATGTGTGTATGTAGGTTTCTGCAGGCATGAGGCTGAGGCAGAGCCAAGCTGTTGGCTATAGACCATGTATGACCTCATCTCAACCTGGCAACCCTCTGAGGGCGATAACACGTACAGTTTGCCAATCCTCTTGTCTGTCTGCCTGCTGTACGAGCGTTTGTCTCCTCAACTCAGCCCAACTGCATCTCAGCTCCTCCTCCTTGAACACGGTAGCGTGGAGGTGGTCCTGCAGACCCCCCTGCAGAGCTACTCTCTGACATCTCAGGAGCAGGCTGCATGAACAGAATGTTGGAAATCGTAAAGGTGCAGTGTGTACGATTTCAGTTTCATTTTTTTTTCCACGTCTAAAAATACAACAAAACAATTACATACTGACTTTTTCATGAATTTATAATCACCAAAATGTCTTATCATTTTTCTTTTACCCTTAAATGAGGCCACTAAGTATATTTACGTGAGGAGAGGGTCCCCTCTATGGGGGCGGCCATGTTTTTTCAGTAGCCCAGAGTGGATGCACTAAACATGTTTTGAGTTTTAATGACAACTGATGTTGACCATAGGTTCTCCTGCATGCTCAGAAGGGTGAGGGTGAGGTCATTGATACAACATGCAACTTCACCTCTAGATGTCACCAAATCGTACACTCTGCACCTTTTAACTCATCATGGCTATGTTGGCAAGTCACATGACTAATGCCGTGAGATTCACCACATTTGCTAAAATGGTCCTATCTTTGGTGGATGTTGCACCTTTTCCCTGCCGTTTTCCTTCACTTGTAAAAATAGAGATGCATGGCAGAGACTGTATGTGGAGGGAGTCACACCGACATCTGCTGCTTCACCTCATCATCGTTGTTGGACCGTGGCAAAGATGTCAATCGCAGATGTCTCACCTTTCTGAACCCTTTACACGTTGCAGTCGCTTTAGTCAAAGCGACTGCAAGCTCCAGTTACAGTGATGTAAGATTCTGAGACGCGCGAAGAGATTCAACATGGTGGCGGAGAAATCCCGATAACACCACCCGGTGGATTGGTGGTGTAATGACGGGCAGGGTAGCATCGAATCTGCACCGTTCTGTCCAGTGTCGGCATATTCAGCTGTTTGCTAACCCGGCGTAGCCAGGTAATCATTCGTTTTTTAACAAGTTGTGGTGCGTGAGAAGGCTGATGCCGTCGCCCTTTTGAATGTAATGACTCATATTTACGTTTCCACCACATCATCACAGCCTCGACATCAGCAGCATTGACTCATCCCTCATAGAACGTCGATAAGCCCCGTGCAGCATTACTCGCGCGGAATGGATTTTGCAGCTGTGCTCCAAAGCTGCGGATCAACGTTTACGATGCACACGTGTTCATAATTGATTGCAAAACATAGGTAAACATGCACATACATAAACATGCACACACTCCCAACACATACAATCAGACATGCATCTCTTATCATGTGATTCTGCAGATCTAACACACAGCACAGTTCACTCAAATGCATACACAGTGATTAATAAACTCATGCATGCAATCAACATCAATGTCACTCTACCTCCGTCCCTCTGTCTGTGGGAGTGGACTCTTACTTGAGACAAAGTCCCATTGTTGTGTTTGCCAGGGGGCGAAAAATGTAAATTCTAAAGTTAGTGATCATTACTCTCAATATGATAAATTCTATCATAGTAACAAAAAAATAAAATTAAATAATCCTGCAAAAGCAATTGCATTTTGAAGATGTGCGATGCATATATTTGTACTCCTATTGAACCTGCATTTTAAGATTCAGAACATAACAAAATGCTTCAGCAACTGGAGAGAATCACAAAAACACTGAACACAAGTGACCGAGCGAATGCAATCACCAGTCCAGGGTCTTTTATTTATTTATTTATTTCCCCGCTCGTTTGGCCCACGGGATGGAGGATGTTTCTTCGGATGATGACATGTCGGCCGTTCGGCTCACGGAACGGGGAAACTTGCTTTTCCCCCAAGTTTCTATTTGATGATGAGGTGATGTCAGAGCGCCACGGCCGACTGCTGCATGCAGAGTATCCTGCCAGATTCCATCCGCTGTCCTTGACTCCCTCTCTGACCACTGTCCAGATCCCTTTCCCACCATCTCACGGTGATATCAGCTCAAGTAAAGACACTATGACTGGGGCACCGCCGGGGTCAGGGCTGACAGCTTGCTTGCTAGTTGGATTGCCAGCCACTGGCGCCCGAAGTCAAAACCATGGCTCGGAGCAGCATGTGCGTCTCTCTCCGCGCAGTGGATGCGATGGGCCGGACCACAGAAAGCGGCAAGTCTTGCCGAGCGCATGTTGAAAAATAGCAGTTTATCATCTTCAAAGACATTCCACTAAGATATGGAGGAGAGGAGAGGAGAGAAGAGGAGAGGGTGGAGAATTACGTATTGGCAACACATCCTCCCCTCCTGGCTCGAGGAACAGCAGATTGTGGGCAAGTATGTGTGTGTGTTTGTATGGGCACACATGCGCAAGGTGTGTGTGTGTGTGTGTGTGTGTGTGTGTGTGTGTGTTTTATTAGAGAAGTCAAGAAACAAAGGATATAACAGGCAACAATACACTGTAGGTATTTCTCTCCTAACTTGAGTAGGCGATGCTGCCTCTGTTCTTGCCACCAGCAGCTCCAAGTGAAATCTCCTTGTCCGTGCTCCCCCTGTAGACACGCATAGCGACATAAAGGCACATACCGCCACACATCTCCCAAAGCGAGTGTTGAGCAAAGACCATTGAATGCCAGAATAATGGGGACAGTTCTGTCACCCCCCAGGCTTGGAAATCGACAGGGGGAAACATTTGGTGTTAGTGCCAAAAATCCAGGCGCATGGGAAATGAGGGGGGGGGGGGGGGGGGGGGGGGGGGGGGGATGGGGGGGGGGGGGGGGGGGGGGGGGGGGCAGGAGGGAATGAATGTGGCTGTTACAGGGAACATTGTCTGTGCCTCTGTCTCCATTACCATAGGCAGTTCATTATGGCCTGGCTGGCGTCCTGCTGGTTGTGGCGCTGCCTTTCCTCGCAGTGATAGACTTTCGCAACATGCAGCAGACAGATTATGGGTCTGCGTCGGGCATTTGCTCACAGGTTATTCTGTTTTTCTTCCCTTTTCTTTTCGCCGCTTCGAGTCTCACTCAGTCTCACTTTCCTGCTTCATATTACTGCTCTTTGACTTCATGCCTGGTGGTCAATGTTCCCCCCTCTGTGTATCTCCATGCTTCCATTGCTATGTTTTAACTCTCTTGCTCACTGGCTCAGCAGCAGGGCCAGTGGAGTCCACCCTCAGAATGAGCAAACTGCACCTCTACGCGCGCGCGCACACGCACACACACACACACACACACACACACACACACACACACAGAGGATGTTATTTTGACTGGGTGTGCTCCTATGGTAATGTGCAGTCTGCTCTCTAATGTTAGCCCAGACCAAAGGTGGACCTCCGCACCCGATTCATTTTTAAAACACACACGCACACGCGCACACACACACACACACACACACACACACACACACACACACACACACACACACACACACACGCACACAGACTGCCGTGTACTCTAAACACTGGCATGAGCCTTTGCGTGTCCTCAAACACACACATGAATGCACAAACACCATACGCACTCTGTCTCCCGCTGCCGCTCCTGCATCGCTGGCTGCAGCCAGTTGACCCTAGCACTGGGAAAACAGGTTTAGTGATGGGATCAGTGGCCACTGGCAGGCCCCTTCACCCGCAATCTCATCACCCCTACTTACTGTAAGTGGATGAGAGATGGCTCAAGGAGCTGAGCAACAGCGGTTTGGGAAATGCACTCATTTACGGGGTCTGGTGGGCTGGTGGAGTGCCAGCGTTCTGCTCCAGGTGGTCTATGAATCACTGATGTGAAAGAAACGGCGTTTAAAAGCAAACTGAAAACCGCTCGATGGAGGACTCTGTTCTCTCTCGCATTAATTCAGAAATGTATTCATCGAGGAACCAGAGACGATATTGAATTTTTAATTGTTAGGGTATGCTTTAATTGTAGGCTGTTTATCAAAGTCTAACTGAATATGGCATATCAGGGCTAACTGTAAGCCACAAATGCAAAAAGTAATTAGGCAATATCGTCGTCTGGGTCCAAGCTTGATAGATGGAATTGTGGAGTTCACTCTCTAGACCTCTTTTTAAATGGTTTTAGCTCGTATATCGCGGAGCAACAAAACCATACTGAATGTGACGGTGACAGAGATTGGCTTCTGTAGGTGTTGACTTCCTGACTCGCACATCTGCCTTGCATGCATGTTGGAGCAGGACATACAGGTTGTGCCTGTACAGTCAATGCAGGGCAGGTTCCGTTGGTTTATTTAGAGAGGTTGGTGTGACAGTGACCAGCAGGTGGTGCTGCTCTATGCTTTGCATAAACCTCACTTGCCAAAGCCTTAAGATTCACCGTACTGTACCACACCGTAGCCATATTCCGTGAAAGGATGAAATGTGCAGCCAATACACTGCATGACAATGAGATGCCAGGCATCAAGAGGTGCAGTGACAGTAAATGGCATGCAGTCATTCCTATTGTATAGTTCTGTTTAATTTAAGGTATTAAAAAAAAAAAGTATATATATATATATATATAGTGTTGCCATAGATGGTCTATTGATATGATGTACAAGCGTTCCATGCCCCCATGCACTACATACAGTATATCTGCCTACGGGAATCGGCAAATTAAATCCCAAAAGACTTCCGAAGTCTCGTGGATCAAAACGGCCCTGAATCAACCATGTCGATCGTCTTCGCCTTTAATGATGTAAAGTCTTTGCCGCTTTAAAAGTCTGCTGAAGGAAAAGGGAAAGGAGAATGTTGAGGGATCCAAAACATTTACAGTAGGTGGGAGGATGAGGACGGAGCCGTTCTGTGCGAGAGCTCAGGGGCTATATACACTCACTCATCTCAAGAAAATACAGTACCGCACTTCTTTGAACGCAGAGCAGACCAGCGCTCATTTTCATGTTGGCTTTAGACGTTGCTTAAAAATACATCAGTCAGAGAGATGAAGGAGAAAGTCTTCAGAGGCGCAAGAAAAGAACAACCAAACGGGGATTCATTGACAGATTTGCCCTTTACTCCCAGCTGTTACACAAGTCCTCTAAAGAGCCCAGTCATAATGGAGGCATAGCAAGTTTGTCTTTATTTATATATTTTTCGACACCAACGCTGTGCAATCCTGTCTGCGCTCCTCAAACGGCCGGCTTCCTGCCCCATGTTGGTTTCCATTGTGTTAAACTAGGTTTGTTCAAACGAAGAAGTTTGGGGGAAAAAAAATGAAATATAAAAGATCCCCTGTGGTGGGTTAAAATCCCATTTGCGAAGTGAGCTGTGGTACACGGGATCAAGCGTTGCTGCTAGACAAAGAGAAGTGAGAGCGGGGCAGGAACAGTGAGGTTACAGACAAATCTAATTAGGTGGAGAGATGGGCAGTAATGGAAGAGAGCAGGAGAGATGGAGTTAAGGAGACAACGCCCAAGGAGGAGCTGACTCATTCATCACCGACTCATTCTCTGTTAAAGGTGCAGTGTGTACAATTTAGTGACGTCTAGAGGCGAAGTTGCATGTTGTATCCATCACCTCACCCTTACCCTTCACACAAGAGCACCTATGGGAGACTTATCTTAAAACTCAAAAGATGTTTAGTATGTCCACTCTGGGCTACGGTAAAAACATGGCGGCCCCCATGGAGAAGACCCACTCCTCATGTCTTTAGATTTGGATGATTATGTAAATGTCAGCATGCCATTGTATTGTTTTTTTTTTATTTTATTTTTTTATATTAGTTTTCTACCAATTAAGAAAAAAAAGACAAATCTTACACTCTGCATCTTTTATAAAAAAATAAGATAAATAATAATAATTAAATATTCCATCGAACTCCATGTGACACTCTTTGGATTGTGAGCACATTCTTTGTTTGAGGAGTTCTAAGTAAATCCGGGAGAGAGTGTTTCAGAGGCAGAAGGCTGCTCGACAGGCGACAGACTCCCTGCTCCAACTCCAAACTTCTCTCTCCGCGTGCAGCGTCGGCTTCTTCTGCCTCCAGATCCTTACTGTTGGTGGTTTTAAGGAACCAAAGTGTGCTTTCAAGTGATTAAGGGATAAAACTCTCCCAAGAGGTGACAGTGAAGCTTTGATTTCTGGACCAAAAGTACAAGGACAAAAAGCCCCTTTCATCAACCGGGGCTTAGATTTGATGAAAGTGAATGTGATGAAGCCGTCTGCTGTGCTGCTGTAACAGTCAGAGCCGCGCAGGTCAGAATGACCACCGTTGTTATGGTCTCTGCAGGGTGTTGTTTGGGAAACGGTGACAAGAGATGGACAAGAGGATCAAATGGAGAACTTAGGATGTTTAAAGGTTTGTTATCAGACGTGCGCTGAAGTCCGGACATAAACCCGTCTAAAACATCCAAACACAACTATACTGGAGTCAGGAAAATATCTGGAAGGTTGGCATCATGGTCATCCACCCAGACTTAAAGGTGCAATGTGTAAGGTTTGGTGACATCGGGAGGTGAAGTTGCCTGTTGTGTCCCTCACCTCACCCTCACCCTTCTGAGGATGCAGGAGAACCTATGGTCGGCTTCAGATGCCATTACAAACCCATTCATCATGTAAATATACATTAATGGGCTCATTTAATAGTAATGGTGGGGGAAAAAAACATTGAGGCAATTATGAATTCATGAAGATGTCAGTATGTCAGTGTTTTGCAATGTTTTTAGACAAGTGACAAATGTGACTGAAATCGTACACATCGCACCTTTAATTCCGCCACTCAGTTCGCCTGAGGTTGCCAGTCACTTTCTGTCAAAGTGTCGAAGGGACCAGGTGTCCCATGTCAAAGCGTAGTCACGAGCACTTCCCCGTAGTCAGTTATTCGCACAAACACCTCAAAGTGGACCTCGCTGTGCAACTCAGCTTCACTCTCAACTCACAGTGCCGGTGGGTGGGAGCTGGGGTCTTTACACTCTCTGCCCATTTTGGTGGTCAGCGTATGAACACTGCTGCTCAGGAGACAGCTGTGCAGCGCCGGGTGCTGCAGGGCATCCTGGTGGTTGTAGTTTCTCGCAGAGTGTGCGCCGGAGCCTGAAACTGAACGTAAACAAAGGTGGGCCCGAGACCAGATGTGTGTTCTGCATCGGTGGTGTCATACTTACCAAGTGTGAGAGAACAGACATTGACGGGAGACGGTGGGAGGGAGTTTTGATATGAATAATCATTTTAGACTCCATTACGGTTCAGACACAACAGCTTATGCCAGGAGAACACGGCTGTAGACTCCTGCAAGAGGTCAGGTAACTGTGAGTCGTTTGATTTATACAAATTCTTAAAAAACTGGCAGAGAGAAAACTTAACTGAAAGTTTTTTTTTTTTTTTCGAAACTTTGTCAGCCCCAAGGATTTGTCCACAACCTTTGACCCCTACATTTCTGCTTGAATAACGTCCCCCATTGGCATCAAACTAGATAGTTAATATGATGGAGTGATTCTATAGCTGCAAGCGAGACACACTCTCATGTGTTTTTGTCATTTCTACATTTTGTAAAGTCATGATGCCAGGTTGGACCCTCTGGTGGGCCGGTGTTGGGCCGAGGACCCTATGGTGTAGACAATGGATATAAATGCATCCATCATTAAAGGTACATACAGACATTTTAATACATTTATTATCACCTACATTTTTTTTTTTTTTTCATGACCCTTGAATTGATTTATATTTACATGAGGAGGGGGTCCTCCCTACGGGGGCCGCCATTTTTTTTTACAGCAGCCCAGAGTGGACACACAAAACATCCTCCCTTCACCTCCCTAAATCTTACACACTGCACCTTTAAGATAACGGAAAATTCACTCATTTATTCCCATGATAGTACTTCATTTATGCGTACTTAGAAACCCACAATTCCCACAAATATTCTGAATATTACTTTATTCTAAAACCATGGTGCTGCTGTGCTCTATGAGAGTCCCGTCGTAGATAGTGAAGTATAATAAAGACCCCTGGTGAGCATCTTAGTCCAGATTAAAACGTATGATGTAGCATTTTTGGAGAGTTGTCATGTTGTTATACAGACTCTATAAACATGCCGACTGCACACAGCCACAACCCCCTGTCACCATTATAACAGTAATTGCGCTTCACAGTTTAAACATCGTTGCAAACAGGTATTGATGTGAAGATATTGCGCTCACACATTTCACCGTGTTAGAGCCGCTTTGTTTCTCTCTCTGCGCTTTTTCATTCGGCTTCATCATCAGGTGCGGTGGGTTGTCAGAGGCAGCTGCCACCGCCACGGCTTTAATGTGCGCTCAAAGCCAAGCTTGAGGAGGAGTCAGAGGGAAAACTGCAATTTTTTATTTTTTTTTTTAACTTTGTGTAGAAAACAGAAGGAGATGCCAGGCATCACCTTCGCACAACAATGATTCCATTTGAACGTTGGCTTTGCGAAACGTCGCTCCCCGAGCTCGTCTCGCCGGAGTCGGTTGAATTCTGTAAATAAAGAAACCGAAGGGGAGAAATATCGAACTGTCCTTGAAAGGGAAGTGCCACAGTTTTTTAATATCTTGTGCCTTGATGCCCAGAGGGACTGTGGCGGGGGTGGGAGGAGTGGGGGGTGGAGGAGTTAGTGTGTGTGTGTGTGTGGGGGGGGGGGGGGGGGGGGGGCCGGGGGGGGGGGGGGGGGGGGGGGGGCTGTGCCGGGTGATGGGGCATTACTCTCGCGCCATTGACTTCATTACCGTCCCTCTCTCATATCCATCCCTCACCCTTTGTAAATGCCCTTGCCAGCCTCTAATTCATTTAATTCCTTGATTATCAATTCTGACGGCATGCGGGCGGAAAGGTCAATACTTTCTTCTTTTTTGGGGGGGGGGGGGGGGGGGGGGCCCCTGGGGGGGGGGGGGGGGGTGCACCTGAACTTTGTTGGGGCGGGCTCGTCATCAAAGCAGTGCCAACAAGATGGAGACATGATGTATTGCAATCTTACTCTACCAGTTGGTTCCATCAAACTCTCATGGCTCACACACTCACAGGCATAATGCGAGAGAACACCCATCTCGCTCCCCCCCCCCCCCCCCCCCCCCCCCCCCCCCCCCCCCCCCCCCCCCCCCCCCCCCCCCCCCCCCCCCCCCCTCCCCCCCCCCCGGCTCGCCTCCTCCTGCCC
>JAFBJT010108764.1:40771-64636 GCA_016785325.1 Chascanopsetta lugubris
TGTCAAGCTCATTTTCACCGAAGGCCACCTCAGCATTATGGTGGCTCTCAAGGGCCCGGTTGTATTGTGGGACTGAATGTAATTATCACTTAACGTATTGTAAAATAAAAGTCTCCATACTTAATTATCATTTATTCAAGTTATAAATATTGTATATGCTTTTACATACATGTTAAAATATAAACATGCTGTAAACACTGTGAATATATTGCTTCACATAAAAAATGGCATGTGTAATTAACTAGAGTTGATGGGCAATGCTATTTTTATACTAGATCATATGCCTTTAAAGGGGCAGTGTGTTTTGTGACTTCTAAAAATGACAAAACAATGACATACTGACATTTTCATTATTTTATAGTCACCTACATTAAAAAAAAAATTGAAAAAAAAAAAAAATCACCTTGTTTAATTTTTTTTACCATTACCCTTAAATGATTCCATTAATGTATATTCAAATGAGGAGCGGGTTCCTCTCCACGGGGGCCGCCATGTTTTTACAGTAGCCCAGAGTGGACGTACTGAACATCTTTTGAGATTTAATGACAACTAAAATCGACCATAGGTTCTCCTGCATCTTCAGAAGGGTGAGGGTGAGTGTCTGTGAGTGTCTGTGTGTGTGTGTGTGTGGGGGGGGGGGGGCGGGGGGCGGCGTTGTTACAGCCTTCATCGCTCTGGGTAAGAAGAAGCTATCCCTCAGTCTGGTGGTCTGAGCTCTTATGGACATGTACCTCCTCCCCGAGGGCAGAGGCACAAAGAGTTGGTTTCCTGGGTTAGGGCTGAATCTGGACTAGATCTGTTCCTCCTGTAGGCAACTTGACGGCCGTCCACACCAAGAGGCGCACTGTCATTGGTGTGCTTCAGAGTGATCCTCGCAAAGTGTCTCGTGATTCCTGAAGTCAGTTCAAAATGGCAGGTAATCCTTGAGGCAGGTGACGGCTGATTCCTCAGGGACACTTTGAAGATGTCCAGGAAAACCCCTGCCAACGGGTCTGCACGCGGCTCGGGTGTCGAACCACACACGCACCATCCGGTTCAGCAGCTTTGCGGATGTTTATTTTCCTTTGTGTAGATGTTGCCCATCCCACTTCTTTTCTGCTGATGCTGCATCCAGGCCCTGATGGTGGACGAATGGGAGGATGCTAAGATGCCGCTGAGGATGAGGGTGGTGGTGATGGTTGTGATAGTGGCTCATGGTCTGTGCGGAGGGATCACTCCCATGTGACAGATGTTACTCCCCTTGCGAAGCCCTTTGACACACAATGTGATTTGTGAATGTAGGCTAAAGAAAATACAATTCGATTGGAAATTCCTGTGTCGGTATTCAAAGATGATTTCTTTCATCACTTTAAAATGCACGAATCAACGCAGCAGCGTTCCAAGTTCGAGTGAGATTGTGAGCATTGCTTTGTTGTACGGCAGCCGCCTCACTCTGTCAGAGGAGAGGAAGATCATGCGTCAGGAAATAAGGTCGGAACATGAAGTCGATGTAGGTTTTTCTTCTGCCACAGGATGGCGCTGTTTCCCCAACAGTGACACACTGACACCACTGTTGTAGGAAAATGCCAGATGAGAATACCAACAAATATATTATCACATCATTCAAAGGTGCACAACATGAGTGAGTTAAAGGGGGGAAAAAAACACCAACTGCATCATCACCAGGATCACTGCATATGAACGAAGAGAAGCTGCTCCAGCTCGGAACTCATGATATTTTCCTGGAGTTTTCCAAAAGGGCTGCACTGTGGTACAAAGCGTACGAGAGACGGCTGCACGGCACATTTCCTTGAGCTTTTCTCGACAGTCTTCTTGTAAATGTCCAAAATCAGCCAATGGGACATCCAACTGGAACATTTCTGGAATGCCCACACTGAGCTGGAGGGCTCGTTGATGATGCTCCCAACACTCCCACAGAGCGGAACACTGATATCTCATGATGAAAACGGGGAGGTCCGTAACAAGAGAACCGAGAACAATACACATTCGAAAAGACAATCAGTGTCGTAACGCGTCACGTGACAAAACCTGTTTAACCGTGTTAGTCGAGCGAAAACGGAACCTTTGTAATGCCTGCTAACACGCCGCTCTGAAATGGCAGGAAGTCGAATTTCTCAAAGTCCAACAAACACACCCAGGCACCGTGATTGAGAAACCAACAGATCCTGCATGTTTACGGTCAATTAGACCCAAACTGGCCTCCGCGCTCTGGACATGCTACACATTATTGGCCCGGGACTTGGACCTGGACCTCAAGTAGCATATGAGGGTGTCATCTGTTGAGAGACTGACGGCTGGTCTGAATTAGAGCCTCTCGCCCCCCATCCCTAGACCTCAGACCCTGATCCAAACCCAACTCATTTATAAATCCCAGCAGGCCAGGTGATTTCTAAATCCTGACATGTGCTTCTTTTCAGTGGCCAACGTAGCCTATCGCTAGTTTTTGTAGTTTTTTTTTTTCCCCCCTCTCTGCTCTCGCTGAACTCAATATGAAGCTAGCCCACTTTTCAGCGAAGAGAAATGAGCGGGACGGCCCGAGCAGCACAGATTTAAAGGTGTATTAGGCAACGTCGTGGTTCAAAATCACTTGTTAATGCCAGGGAGTGAACAGGGTTTCACAACAACCAAAAAAATAAATAAAATAAAATAAAACCAGGCACTCCTTGACTCGCTTTATTCCCTCCATCAGCCGGCGGTCGGCTATTTTGTGAACTAAATTGAAATCGGTGTGTTCAGTGTGCTTTTGCTCTCCTGTGGTCCAGAGTGCCAATGACCATCTTCGGCCAGCTCGCTCGCTCGCTCGCTCCGGCAGACCACCAACGATGTGAGATGGCTGAGGTGTGTTGTCCCTCCACACGCCCACCCACACCTGAGGTGAGCCCCTGTAGCGACTCCTGCCTCGAGTGGAGCTGCTCCAGCTTGGTCCAAGCTCAAGGGCAAGCATCAGCACCAAAAGTCAAAAGGGAGAGTTCGTGCAGCCCCAGGATGATACACCAACAAAGATGGGTCCACGCCATTGCCCCCTCCTCGCACACGCAGACCCTGGTTTACTGCAATTGCACCCAAAATCCACCCATGATTCCTTACAAACAGTAAGTCCTTACCCGTAGGAGCCATGCGAGTGATGCACTTACATGTTGTTGTTTTTTTGTTGGAAAAGCACTCACCTTTTTTTTCGTCGGGGTAAATTGAGGGGGGGAAAAGTATCTTTCAACATGTGGTGCACTTGCTCTCTGCGGTGACGTCCGTGTGCTGAGCTCGTCAGAGGCCTCGCCGACGAGGTCTCACCTCAGCACTGCGCTAAAGTCTTTAAGGGCGTGTCGAATGAACGCGGACATCGTCATTCGTCACCTATTGTAGCGTGTGCGGCATCATCAAAGACTAACTTCAGCTCATCACACAGTTTATCACCTGGACAGAGATCACTCACTCAGTGGCCTGTGATCATCCTCAGCAGGACATGAGTGATGTACGGGCAACTGTGGGCATAATGGCATGCATGCCAAACTTGTGATGTGTGTGGTGTGTGTGTGTGTGTGTGTGTGTGTGTGTGTGTGTGGACTTAACTAACATCATCTACCAGTCCATAGAATTAAAAGGTCTCATGTACTGCCAGACCGTATCTAGGTATGACTGTTTGAGGAGAAACATATCCAGATGTGTGCTCGTATGCATGCGTGCAGAGGCCTAATGGCCCACAGTGACTTTCTCCAATTACAAAACACACAAACACACACACACACACACACACACACTCTCTCTCACTCACTCTGTCAAGAGAAACTCCTAAGGCTCCATCACAGGAAGACCCCATTACAGCATGTGCATTGATCAAAACAGACCCCCGATCTGCCCTGCGGCTGCCGATATCCATCTCTTCCCCTCGGTGGGTTCCTACTCAGGCTGTGCAGGTCCAACTGTGTAACTGGCCCCGAGAGAAACATTATTGAGAGTTAAGGAGGCGGATTATGCTCCAGATAAAACAAATTTATCTTTACTTCATGCCAGATTCCCTGTTGTGCTTGTGGGCAACACACGCACACACACCCACACACACACAAACACACACATTAACATCCAATGTTTTAAATGCGCTTCCTAGTGGTAAGTAGTTTGTATGTCTGTGGGTGGGTGTATATTTAAAGATGTCACAAAAGATATGATATATCTTAGATATATCTTTTTATAAGTAGAAACAAAAGAGCGGAATATTTGATTGTATTTCTCATGATTGAGTGAAAAATCATTAGAGCAGGACCAACAGGTGCAGTTGCGCAAGCAATGCCCCCTAGTGTATGTTTGTGATATGGATAATTGTCCTGGGAAATGATCATCTTTTTAAAATTCTCTGCTGATTTGCGGTGTGTTTTTCTCAGCAACAGCCTCTGGGGAAGTTGATTGGACACATGGCACCATGTGACTCCCACTGAAGTCAAAGCACCAGCGATCGGCCACGACATCATCTTTGATTCGGGCGCTCAGTATCTTTCCTGTATGGGTTTCTTATAATACACCCGTGGTCCAAAGTCCTGAGAGTTTTTCTGTTTACAACCACCGGGACCAGATCCTACTTTATTTTTATTTTTATTATTTTTAATTTTATTTTTATAGACTTTATATTTAGGGTACCCCTGTTGTTTTCCCCCTTAGCACCACCAGAGTTGTCCTTCAATCTCGTTGTACATTGTGTATAATGACAATAAAGGCATTCTATTCGATTCTATTCGATATCCGAGAGGATTCTTTGTTGATCAGGAAAAATCTGCATACTACACCTTTGAGGAAAAGATAAGAATTTGAATATATCGGAGATACTGACAGCTGTTCCATCACATCCTCTTGTCTCCTTGCAAACGGACTCCTCTGCAGCTCCACAATCTCAATCCACTGCGCAGACTCTGTGCATGTAACACAGCATCTGCCACATAAGGATGCAATACTATGATGTCTTGTTACCGTGGGAGTTGAACTGGGAGCCTGTGTTTTCCCTTGCTGTTGGAGCGATCTCATCATGACACCATAATGTAGATGAATGGCCCGAACCTGGCAGGCTCCGCTCCATCACTGCTAATGGAAGAGAAAAGTCATATTTTACGCCTTGTGCAACTCCACTGGCAACCACCCTGAATGACCAGGTCATGCACCAAGAGGTTTTTTTGTTTTTGTTTTATTGATCCGATTGGAAATCAAGAGCCATGTGATCGCGGTAGATGGTGGGCCATGTACGTCATGGTCACTTGTGTAGCCATCACTCTCGTCAGAACTCTCTCTCTCTCTCTCTCTCTCTCTCTCTCTCTCTCTCTCTCTCTCTCTCTCTCTCTCTCTCTCTCTCTCTCTCTCTCCTTTATTGTTTTAGTGGCTTCAGATCAGTGTTAGCGTGTCCACCACAGTTAATCAACCGCCCTTGATCTTGACATTTGCCTGGGCTTGAACTTATGATGAAACACGCACAGAATGGTGAAGTAATTCACATGTACCTGTATGTGTCACGTCATCTTCTACCATTTGTCCAGTATTCTGAGTCGCAAGGTATTTCTACCAGTACGCACGGGGGGGAATCAGTGTCAGGGCCAGCGACACTGCAATAGGGCCCGAGTGGGATTCGAACCATCGACCTTTGCTTCCAAAGGACGACTGCTCTAACCACTCAGCCACTGCCGCCCCTTATGCCTACCTGTGCATGCTGAGTAGTTTTGGCTTTTTTTGTTTGAATGCTACACGTTTAGGCTTCATCAGTCTGTGAACTATTTAGATCATCATCTCCTCTCGACTTGGAGGGTCGTTTGAAGCTGTTGTCAAACAACCTCAAGGGAGGACAAATCACAGTATGTTAGTATGCGGAACACACTCACAAATACATGTACAGGGTCAACTACACGTGTGTCTCACAGTGAGAGAAAACTACCTGAAAGTGTGGCCTGGTCGGACCAGACATGGGAAAGAGAGACATGGGAAAGACCCATAAACACCAACCACATCATTGATTCAATGGAAGTTCGATCCATTTAGAACTCCTTGTCTCTTGTTCACTCACTCAGCCAGTAAATCATGTCGATGGTCTCTGGTGGGACTGACATTTTTCCTTTAGTGGTACCGGGTCGTCCGTCCGTCTGTCTTGTCTGTCCGTCCGTCCGTCCGTCCCTCTGTCTATACGTCTATCGATCGATCACTTCCTTTGATCTTGCTCTCTTTCATCTTGTCATCTCTCTGGCTCCCCGCTCTTCTATCCCTCACCTGTTACATACTCCACCTTTTCCCAGAATGACGTGGGTTGAACCCCTCAGAGAGGTGAGCAGAGGTCATACCAACCCTCCTCACAGTGCTAAGACCTGGCTACTGAGGTTGCAGCTGTTCCCTGGACCCGACTACTGGCAGATCGCAACTCCCTTTTGGCGAAGGAAAAGTAGTCCATAAGCCCTGGGATACACGCTTCTGAATATTCCCACTGGGATATTTCACAAAAGGCCAGCTGGGAAGTCGGCGGGAGCCAAGGGGAAGGTGAGGGGGTTGAAGGAGAGGGTAGATAGAGAGAAAGATACGATTTGTGCAACACGTGCTGAAGGATGAAAGAAAAGAAGGTTCTGATTTGTGGGAGAGAAAACGGGAATGAGGGGAGTGAGGAAATTGTTTTACGGTGTGGCTGGATTATTCCGGGCAAGAATGATTTTTAATTTCTTCTCACCGATCAAAGCGAGATGAATATGCCAATCACCCCCCCCCCACCAGTAGACATCACATCATCATATTATACCTGTCACGTTGTGTCTGTGTGGGTATCGGCGGTTGGTATCTTTGACCCCGAACACCTCGGTAAACAAATCCGTATATCAGTGTTGTCTTTTCATAATCTGAGAAATGACTCTCGCTGCGATATCTTCACGCCTGTTGCAGAACGTTGCAGCTCGGCTTCTAACTACGACTAAACACACTTTTCGGTTTCCCAGTTTTCTCCCTGTTTTCATAAGGTACAGATTTTATTTTTGACAAGGCCTTACATCAGTGAATCCTTCCTCATGGTCCGGAGAGTTCTCTCTGATCTGTTGGACGAAGCCTAGTTTTGGGCTTTGAAGTCAAAGAGCGAACCAGTCTTTGCCGCGCCGACTCAGTTTCCAAATCCTTTCCTACAACAAATGTTTTGCAGCTGATTTTTCCATTTGAATTTTACTATGAGGAATTCATTAATGACACAGAGATACTCCTGTTTTGATAAATGTGATTTTATGTTGTGTATTCTGTGTTGTACCTTTTTTTAATCCGTCATCACCCTCCAATGAAAAATATTTTTCTCCAAGTTTCAAAATATGCAAATATTTATCAATTGCAACTGAATTACAAGTATTAAATGATGTTAGAAAAAAAGGAAAACATTCTTACGCAGATCATATCAAAATGTAGCTAAAAATCCTGCATCGCTCGAAGTTGTTGAAAAGCCAGAAAACGTGTCCCTCCTCCTCATCATCATCATCAATGGAAAAAGTAAAAAACATGTGCACTTGTCCGCAATGTTTGCAAATGTATCCTCTCTGACTTTGATACACATGAGTCATAATACAAGGAATAATGACATTATTTTTTGTTGTAGCCAAATGTGTTCTTTTATAAACAACCAGAATCACGTCTGTAATTTATATCAGAGCAAAACACAACTGTGGACAAACCTTATGCAGGTTTATCATGAAACTAGACAAAACCTTTTCTTTTCTTCATTAGTTTATAATTACACTTGTCTTCATTGTGTGTGTGTTAATTGTATAATTTGAAAGAATTACTTTAAAAACGAGAATCATGAGGCAAATGCAGCAAAGCAGCTACAGTTTAGTCACATGTATGAAACCTCATGACAATATTTGGAGTGAATTCCATCACGTTGTCGTTGAAATTGCTCTGCAGCCAGGTGACGTGTGTACCTCGTGACGTGTGTACCTCGTGACGTGTGTACCTCGTGACGTGTGTACCTTGTGACGTATGTACCTCGGTCAGTGCCGACTATTCATATCCATTGCTGGACAAAGAGAGACCCCTACTGGAAGGTTTTAAAAGTGTCTCAGCTGAAAATGACATTTCTCTGCTTCCAATACAGTAGGTGTCGCCAGTGCACGTACGAGCGGGATCACAAAGAAGAGGGGAAGAAGAAAAGGGGCGTAGACCAGACCCACTGTTTGGACAATAATCTCACCCTTTCACTTCAATTCGGATCGAATGATCCATTTTTCTCCACATCCGTGTAAACGAGGTAAGAGAAATTAACTCAACCCACTCGGAGCATCCACTCATTTCACGGAGGGTAAGTGAAATCCACCCAGACGCTGTGGTTTGGTGGTTAGCTTTGTGATGCTAATGCTACCAAACAATAGCTACTCTCGTTGTTTACTGCTAATAAGAAGATGCAGTCTAACTATTGTTAACGTAGTGTTGTGAATTAGTTTACGTGTTCCCTACTAGTGCTTTTAGTTACGAGTATATCTGTCTTTGATCATCGAGATTGTCCCACCAATCTTTAAGTGTTGAAAATATAATGTAAGAAATTTGTCTTGACGTTAGAAAAAAACAAAACAGGAGCTACAGTAATCAACAGAATACTGAATAGAGTTGAAACAGAATCCACTAGCCGTTGATTTTTAGTTTTAAAGTCCAGGGAGGAATGTTTTGAAATAATTTACGTTTCTATAAAAAATAATAAAATAGAAAGAAATGGAACATGTTAAAATCACACCTTAGTTTTTCATGTCATGGTTCATTCCAAAGGAGAAGATGATAAAACTGAACCTCAAAGGAAATAACGTCCTCACAGACTCGTTTGTGTCTAATGCGCCGTCGCTCATTCATGTCAACATTCTCTTAAAAACAGAAATGCTCGTTGTTATGGTCCTTCCGGTGGTTGTAATGTCTTTTTGTGACGCAGTGATGGATCCAGTTCACCCAGCGGAAACGAACGGTGATCGTGACGTCGCTGATGTCACTTCCTGGGTGTCGGTGTGTCCTGGAGGCCCCTTGAAAGTTCAAGTAAAGCGAAGACACAAGGGACCACAAACTGTTTTGAACTCTGGAGATGGGAGACGTATGTTGCTTTTTTTTTTAAATCAGTATTTTAGCCCTGAATATGAAAATATAATCATCAGCATTTTTTTCAGAGGATCTCAACCTATGGTTATTTTCCTTTTGTTTTTAGGACTATTTTGCGAGTACAATGGAGCAAATATCCCTGCTGCAAAATATATTACCACATGTAGCATAATCAAAAACAGACATTTCTTTCTCTCTGATCAATCGTGGGCTAGTACTCTCATATCTCCCAGAACGAAGACATTTTAGTTCCAAGAAGAACTTGTAAGATATCAAGTAATGGAGCTCCCTCCATGTCTCTGTCTTCGTCTCTTCCAGCATGTTCCCTTGGTGACCGTCCAAGGCTGGGTTCACTGTGTCGAGTTCGAGTGAGGCTCAAAGCAAACTTGGATGAAACCGAGGTTCCAGCATCCGAAGAGGCAAATGAGAAGCTGCCAGACAGAGAAATGACAGAAGCTGAGGGAACATCATTCGCAAGGAGTAGGGACTGTGCATTCCAGGTTCCGCTGGGTGATTGGATGACGCTCAGACTGGGCGAGGGCCAGTGTGACATCACAGAGGCATGTCTGGAGGGGATGAGAGCCGGAGAGAAATGTGAGGTAGGAGTGAAGAGAGTGTGAAAAGAGTCTAAATGTGTAACGTCTTTTCTTTTTGTAACGGCAAAGTCAACTCGAGGTCTTTCTCTGGACTTTGTCAGACCTGAATCTATGGATTATTGGTTCCATACTCTTTGTATAATCTGAAAACAGCAGCTACAGTGTTTAGTTTCTGGCTGTTGTCACCCTGTCGTGCCATTTAGACATCTTTATTGATGTCATCTAAAAACTGTATGGTGAGTTTCATCACCATCGACAGAAATGACCCACAGGCAAAATTATAGTATAGAATAAATAGTCACAATAAAACTTAAGCTAACTAAAATATCCATGACAAGCTGAATGTTTTTTTCATCCTTGACTGGTTGAAATCAAAGAAAAAGTGTCATAGGAGATAGAGACTGACCTCCTGAGGAAAATTAGAGTCATTACATGAAAGCACCAGTATGGCTGCCTGTCAACATTCAAGGGGTCTTATTGTGTTTTCATACTCAGACTCTGCTCACACCAGTTGGAAATGGACCACACGTCTCTGCTCCACGGCCTGCAGAGGGACACCCCCCTTTATATGCCACGGTTGAACTTCAAGCCTTCACACCAGGCAAGGAATCCTGGGAGTTGTCTCCTGGCGAGAAATGGGACTGGGTGAAGTCACACAAAGAGAGAGGTGGTGTGAGATTCCGGAGCGGGGATGTGTGGGGGGCTGCCGAGAGCTACAGCCGAGCCCTGAAGCTCCTCGTCACTCTGCACTGCCACGTCAGTGAGCCGGAGAGAAACGACCTCGATCAGCAACCCACGGAGAGTGACGCGAGCGCTGATGACGAAAGGCGGTGCCTGCCCTCGTTCCGCGAATTCACCACCATCAAAGCAGAGCTTCACTCGAACTTGTCTTTGTGCCAGCTCAAACTGAGCCAACCGGAGCGGGCGAGGGCCAGTGCGTCCAAGGCCACAGAGCTGGATCCGGGTGGTGCTAAAGCCTGGTATCGGCAGGGCCAGGCCTGCCAGGTGGTGAATGAGCTGGAGGAGGCAAAGCGGGCATTTAGGAAGCTGCTGGAGCTACAACCAGAGTCCACTGCTGCGCTGAAGGCACTTAAGGACATTGCTAGAAGAGAGAAGGAGACAAATGCACAGCTTGGGTCGAGACTCAGTAAAATGTTCAGCTGAGGATGGGATATCATCAGTTTATTGAATGTATGCTCTTTTCTGTCAGCTTCTTATCAGCAGAACGGTTTTCAGCAAAATAGAACGTACACTGGAAGTGGATCTGAAAGTACTGTTTAAACAATTTTTTTTGCTGATTCTTTGCTGAATTTTTGTGACTTTTTTGACTCACTAAATACAATGCTTTGCATTTAGTGTGTAGTCTACAGTAACATTTGTGCAAATCTTATTGAAAGCTAGATGAGTTTAGAATTCCCCTGAAGAGACAAGGGACATCTTACTTGAATGCCATCAAGGAGTATGTTTACTGATATAGGGAGGACTTTTACATCACCTCTACATGCACGGTTTCAATAAAAATACTAAAGTCGTACTGTGGTTGTTTGGCCGCAGGATGTCGCGCATGGTCAACGAGTGTAGTACAATATCGCACTATCTGTTAACACAGACACACGTAAAACAAATGTCTAGCGATGTCACATATCCTCAAAATGCCGAAACCCGGGATCGAACCAGGGACCTTTAGATCTTCAGTCTAACGCTCTCCCAACTGAGCTATTTCGGCGATACGGCTTTATCGACGAGATTTTACGAGTAATCACTATTGCGTTCTGATATCGACTAGAGAGATACGCGAGAATGTAAATCTAAATGCCCCTTTTCCACTTGTACCTTGTCGGCTCTACTCGACTCGAATTTTATTACCACCCCTGTACCACCTCGACATGGGCGGGGTTACCATAGAAGGGCGTCCCGAAACTCCAGTGTCGTCATCAGTATGGGACACAAACACAACACACCTATGGACCAACCTCGATCAGAGAGATTAGATTTGCGGTAAAACAGCAATGTAACTGTCTTCTATATAACGACTCTGCACAGATAGACACCTTGTTATGTTTTAAGTGATTTGTAGTGTGTCACATACAAGTGTATTGTTTTTCTTATCAACATACGTTCTACGAGCATCATTTAGTATGATCAAATATACTTTGCTGGGTTAGGTCTGATTCGTCAAAGAGGGATGTTACAACAATTAAAGGTATGTACCGCAGGGTTTATTGAAATCTAGAAGTGAAGTTGCAGTGGTGCTGTGCAGCCACAACTCACCCCTCTGAAACAGAAAAATACTGCAACCAAATCTTTGGAACACAATGCGAAGAGGTACTTTATATCACATAAGGCAACAGTGTGGCAGTCATCGACTTTTCAACATTGGTGATTGGAGGTAAAGAAAGACTGGAGAAACAGATGGATCATTTTCACGTCCCAAGTTCTGTACTTTAACAAAGATTTAAGAAAGTTGGACTTTAAAATACAACTACTTTCTCCTAGTGAGGGTAGAGAATTAACATCGCCTGTTATACAAGATGCCATGTGGCAGCTTCAAGTGCATAAAAGTAAACACAACTGTTGCGTCATCTCCTTTGCATCAGTACAAAGTAAAGACAGTTTGAAATAGTCTCTTCCATAGACTCTGTTTCCTCTTGTAAATGTCAGTTCCTCTTGGACTTTGCGTTGTCCACGAGTGTCTGGGCCCCTGACATCTCCCTCCACGAATCCAAGATGAGCAGCAGTGGGATGATGAACCAGAGGATGTTCATGAATATGAAGTAGAACCAGAAGTAGATGGGATGTCCCAGCTCGCTGTGAGCGTAGCCGTCTTTGTGCTCGGTGAGAAAGTACAGCACCGTCCCGTACAGCTGACCTGGAATGAGAGCGCGAGTTCGATCGGCGTGTAAAAACGATCTGCAACGCGAGATCAACTGACCTGACAACTGTCTAGATGTTATCGTTTTAATGAGGTTGTGGATATTTGTGTGTAAGTGTAATGGTTTATTTTGCACTCTGAAGATCAGCACTGTTGCACGTTCTTACCAACTGAGACGATGAGCTGCAGAACAAATCTGTAGGGTTTGTTTGTTAAAAAGGCAAACACAACCCAAAAGCTGGACGGTCCCCAGAGCAGAGCCGTCACACTCTCCATGCAGACTGTAAAGTTATCGTCTCTATGTGGAAAAGAAATGCGCACAGTACGATTAGGTCATTCATTTCATGCATGAGGTCAAAAATATCTGTGTACACCATGACTCACATCACATATCGACTATCTCCTTTGCCATATTCTTTCCCTGTGGAGGAAAAGAAGGCAAATGATCAAAAATAGCATTAACAACACAATATTTGAAATGTATGATTAGTAGCATTTGGTGACATCTAGGGGCGAAGTTGCATGTTGTATCCGTCACCTCACCCTCACCCTTCTGAACATGCAGAAGAACCTATGGTAGACTTTGGTTGTCATTAAGACTCCAAATATTTTTTGTATGTCCACTCTGGGCTACTGTAAAAACATGGCGGCGCCCGTAGAGAGGACCTGCTCCTCGTGTAACTATAGATTAATCGGGTCATTTAAGGGTAATGGAAAAAAAGAATACATTTAGGTTATTATAAAATCATTCAAGTGTCCATATGTAGTTGTTTTGCAATATTTCTAGAAGTGACACAAATGACTGAAATCTTACACGCTGCACCTTTAAATATTTTTTTCCCAATGGAATGAATTCCCCTCTTAAAAAATGCTTCACCCCTGACATGTTGTATGCTTTGTACTCACACAGCTGTGACAGGAAGCTCTGGTCCTCTGGAATGATGTCGTGAAACAGCATGAACCAGCCCTCGATGACACAGTGGATGAAACCACACACGGCAAACCAGCAAAGAGCCAGACGCCTCCATGTGCCCAGTTTGCCTGTGGACACGCTCCGGCCGCTGATCAGCCAGGTCACAAGCAGAAACGCAGCAGAAACTGAGAACAGGAACATCAGGATCTCCGACATTGGTCTGTCATTGGGAACATATGTGGGGATCTCAAGCTCCCTCGGCCAGTAGGGATGAGGGGCTTTAGCTGCTGAGGAGGGGTCCATCATCTGCTCAGAGAGGATAGTAATAATAAGAATGATAATAATAACTTTATTTGTATATCACGTTTCATACAAACATTGCAGCTCAAAGTGCTTTACAGTTAAAGACAGAACATTAAAAGGAACATAAGAGAATTTAGAAACGTGACAGATGTGAAAGATTAAAACAATAAAGAATTCAAAATTCTTTATAACAAAAAAAAAAGAATCATGAGTGATTTCAACAATGTCACTGTGAAGTTAACACATATGAGTAAGTTTCACTGTCATACTTCTTATCACTTTAATACTTCTTAACGTTCTGTTCTCTTCTTTTGGAAGTTGACCTGTGACTGAACCACCTGGGCTGCACATGAGAAGCAGCACAACAAGCATCGGTGAGGAGAAACTAATCTATCAATGATCAATGAGTGTCCTTACCAATCAGCACGTGTGTCCGGGTGCAGGGATTAAATGAATGTAGCAATTCCAAAAAAAAAGATCAGATTATGTAGATGCAAACGTTTCTACTTTTTCTGCCAACATGCCACGGCCACAGCTGAGACTGAGCTCTGTGAGCGGGGGGGCGGGAGCCATTGATACAAAGTCCAATCATAGGGCCGTCCCATAGAGCTGGCGTCACAAGTGGCCGTCTCTGATTGGCCTGTCATCTCGGAACACAGTCTTGGGGCCTTAGCAACTACCAATGAGAGTGCGTCTAATTGATCAAAGGACCGCCTCCACTTGTCATGAGAAAAGTCAATAATCCAGCCCTGCCCCTCGGGGCTTGGACCCTAATTACTTCAACTGTAGGTGAAGCAACTACGTAAAACACTTTACACAATGACTGTATACACATATCCCTTATAATATGAATAACTTACAGTATGGTATAACAATATTCTATTTGAGGGAACTTGATATGCTCTCCAACAACATCAGGAAAATGATTTTCATATTCAGTTGTTATGACTAATATTTCAGAGATGGAATCAACGTCACTGGGAAAAAAAGTAATATATTACACTGCAGAACTATGAACTCAAACAAGCAATATAAACATTACATACGGTTAGAATTTGCCCTTTACCTTTGTTGGATCACATTTATGGATTCTATTGTTTCTTGTTTGTTTTATTTTTCAGGAAAATGGAGTGAAAAGGTAAATCAATCATAAACAAGTTCTAAGTTTTACAAATCAAGCATGGTTTTTCCATATGGATATTTGTTCATTTAAACGTTTTTTTTCTTTCTTTTCCAAAGTCAATTAGGTCATTTTACACAACACAAGCTGACCTCCAGGGAAGGCAAACAATACCCTACCTCTCCTGGGGGGGCGCGCGTGAGCACAGCTATTTGTGGCTGCTGTTCTTATGACGCAGAGAAGAAGAAACAATCCATGATATTGTTAAAACAAGCGATATTTATTCCAAACACTTTCAACCCTTTTGCGAGACCCTTCGTCAGCTCGGCTATATTCTATTGTGAGACCCTTCGTCGGCTCGGCTTTGTAACACATCAACAATATACTTCGTTCGACCACACCCACTATTACCGTCTCAACAAATCATTAGCATTTTTTCAACTTTTAACCATCATCTCTTATAGTTCTGGATGTCTTATAATTGAATGGAATCTACCTTGTGAATCAGACCCAGGTTCAGGAAAAAATCAGATTTCTCAGTATGCAGTGGTTTTAGGTAAGAGGTCACTGCTTACCTTTTCGTTGTTTTAGGCGCCTTTCCTGAACCTCTGTCTTTCCTTCCCAAGGGTCCGGTTGTCTCAAAACCTTCTTTTGTCTTAACAATCCTTCCTTTTAGATCAAATCACGTCGGGGTCACCAAATTGTGTACACGTTATTAGGTTCGACTCCTCTGTCGGTTATTTGAAGAGGAGGAATTGAGTATTGTGTCGTTTCAGTTATTCAGCCTCTGTCAGTATTTATAATTGAACTGGAAGTAACCGACACCATTGATTTTTCAATTGTGAATAATTTAAATGTCAGATTTGATCAAAATCACCACAGCTGTGATGATTATTTATGTTTTCACCTCCAGATAATCAATTGGCAGCTATTTTGATCATCAATTCATTGTATGGTAATTTGTTTTTTGGGGGGGGGGGTCAATCATTCACAGCAATGATAATTATCTAAATGTGTTTTGGGTTCAGACAAGAAAATAGATAATTCTGTGGGGTATTTGACTGAGCAATTATTTATGAAAAGTATAATAGACATTTGTGTATTTTCCCTTTTGTGCAGTAAAACGTACATAAATGCAGTAAAATGTGTGTTACTACTTTCCGCAAAGATGACTATGCTATCAGATGCTGCTAATGAAGTCAATAACATGTAAAGATGTCACTGTATAAATTGACCTGAAGGAAACAACATTCCTCGTACACCGTTAAATTTCATCCTGGTATTTGTACAACATGCAGATTTTGGTTGAAAGGTTTTGTTGATTTCTGATGACTACTTTGAAAAATATATCAACAGAAAAATGTTCAGTTAATGTTGAAAATTGTTCTGATAAAATTTGTACAATTATTCCTACATATTTAAAGGCGCAGTGTGTAGGATTTAGAGTATTGTTATGCATAAACAGACATGATAATGTGTTAAAGGTGCGGTGTGTACGATTTGGTAACAATGGGTGAAGTTGCATGTTGTCTCCATCATCTCACCCTCTTTTTGAGCTTGCAGAGGAATCTATGGCAGCCTTCTGTTGTCAATAAAGATGCCAATAGAGAGCAATTGTAAAAACATGGTGACCCCTGTAGAGAGGACCTGCTCTCTGTAGAGGTAAATATACATTAAAGGGCTCATTATAGGGTCGTGTAAAAAGCACATACAGCTACTGAGATCTTACACGCTGCACCTTCGGGTAGAGAATAATCATCTGTAACCAAGAACCGTTTGTGTTTTGTTTGGAATGACCCTTTATATTCAAATCAAAGCAGGTTGCCCCGTTTCTCCGAAGCCTAGAATGGACAATCCAAACAGTGGCTCCGTGTATATGACCGTTATTAGTAACATACAATTAAACCTAGCACACTGAACCTTTAAAGACTAATCACGTTTCTCCTTTTCGAGCGGGGGCTGAGTATGAATTGACAAAACGCATGCGTAGTGTATTTCCAGCACAAACAATGTCATAATAATGCACAAGGACCTTTTTGTTACATTATGAATGATGACAATCTAAACAGCATTATTTCCACTGCCACAGTTGTTTCAGAGATTCTAGGAAAAATGCCACGCTCCATCTTTACTTTGACCCACCTGTCTCTCTGCCTTCACGCCTCTTTTCTCATCATCAGCTCATGCAATATTTCTCTAACGCTGCCTCCGACAGAGTTTCACAGATAACCCACCATGAAGCTATGAGGAGAAAATAACTCATCTGTTACCGGGTAAAGACACACAGTGCATATGTAGGGAGTGTAAAATGTTCAGATGCAGCGAGTGCTATAAACGGAGGACTTGGATGCACCACAGTACATCAGTGCGCATTCCATGTCACAGAGTCGCTTCTTATTATTCTTCGATCGAAAAACATCAGCAATGTTTGCAGGAATTATTTCTTCATCAGCCCTAAGCCCACCAAACGATCCATTTAGAGTCTATGAATATCATTGTGCCATTTTAATATATAGCGTATATGCATAGTATATCTATAACCACAACTGATAGTTTGTGTGCTGTGATATCTTTACCTCTACGTCTGTATTTCCCAAGGTGACTTCAGCTTCATATCCCCATCTTCTTATGTCAAGTTTGTCCAGTCGGAAACACACACACACACACACACACACACACACACACACACACACACACACACACACACACACACACCACACGCGCACACACACACACAGTGAACGTCACAATCAGAGGAGTATCTGCTCATCCTGCTCTGACACACTGAATAAAAATCAATTTCCCAGGGTCAGCTCACTGATCATCACCTCAGTGACAGAACTACGCCTTCAACACAGCTTCAGATAACAGTCTCTGGCGCCACCTTGTGGTGAAGGTTTGCCTCCGTGCATCTCACAACTTGATGTGGAATACAGCTGTTCATTAAAGTCAGGCATATGTCACCTTGAGGGAGAACCAGCAGTGTTGCTCTCACTGATTCATGAAGTCTGGTATCGGCTGCTTGTTGGAAATCTAAAGTTAAATCTAAATGCATTGTGCGTAAAATGTAGGTCAAATTATTTCTATTGGCAATAATTTAACATTGCATAATAATACTTTTTGATTGTATAATCACCTGAATGTTTGAATTATTCTTTTCAATAGCCCAGAGCCATTCAAATTGTGATCACTTAACCACTACATTATAAACAACATATAAATGTGTTGGAGTTTGTAAATTACATAAATTCTAAATTTGCAAATGGCTTCCAAATATCTGTTCTCACTCTCATTAACTCATTGGCATCCGTGTCAACTCCTTCCCAAAAATCACGGTGTGATCATGAGCTACAAGACGGCTTTTGCAATTAATTAGGAAATGTCAATATGTTGTCATGTGGAGCTACGGAGCTAGTGACAGCATCGTTGAGTATGCACCTGTGGGCAGTCAACAAAGATGTACACCCCTTTTGTTTACATGACACATCTGTCTGACCTCACGTGGCCTTTACATGAGTGGAGGATCATCATTCACGCAAACATTTTTATGACGTCATCGTCCGAAACCACAAATCATAGCATGGCTGTCAGGTTGAATTTACAATGATTGACATCACTGTAAACAACAGGTTTTATTTTTGATGCACTATAAATGTGACATCACACCCTCTTAGCGCGTCAACTGAACTTGATGGTGCCATTAACTCCACATCAGTCCAGTGCAGTGTGTGTGTGTGTGTGTGTGTGTGTGTGTGTGTGTGTGTGTGTGTGTGTGTGTGTGTGTCCACACTCTCAGTGGCCTGAGTCAGAACATCTGTGTGGGTGGATGATGGGAACACAGCGGCTCTCGGTCCATGAATATTAGTCCCCTGTGGCTGCTCTGGTCGGACAGAGACATGAGCCAGACTGAACCACCGATGACTCACTGGACCAAAACACAGAATTCATGAAGAATTTACTTTCTCTTTCTCTAAACTGTAGGATTAACAGAGCTGACACTTTGTCCAATGACAGACATACTTCTATGAAAAACGTTGATGTGTTTCTCTATAAAAGGTACAGTTTGTGGAAAATAGTGACATCTTGTGGTGAAATAAATACTACATCTGGCCTCACCTCGCGCTTCCCTTTCAAAAGTAAAGGGAAATCTATTCTAGTCTCCAGTCAGCATTTAAACTCAAAATGTGTCCCAGACGTTTGTTCATTCTGGAATAAAAAAAACATGATGGAGCAATATGGCCGCCTCCATAGAGGGGACCTACTCTTGTTGTAAATAAAAGACATGTTCATTCAGGTTTCTACACACTCATATAAACTTCAGTTAAAATCTTTAAGATTCAATTTCTGCCAATAGAAACGTAAATAGATTCAACCTCTAAGTTACGAACTGCACCTTTAACAACCTGGTCGGACTGAATATGACCGGAGTTGTTTCCATTAACAACAGAGGTCGCTGTGCACTACATTTCACCAGTTTGTTTCAAGCTGACGTGAGTCAGCTCATTCTCTCCAGCCCATAGAGAGCAGCACACTGCAGCACATCTCTCCTCATGGTTCCCAGAAAATGTGTGCAGTGACACATTTCAGCCACTAGGTGTCCTCCATATAAAAGAGGAGAGGCTGCAGCATGATAGCCATCACTGCTGTGCACACACTGGATTCTGCTTTCAAGGGTTAACTGATGGTAATTTGATGTTTCCGCACACAACAACAACAACAACAACAGCAGCAACAACAACAACAAGAGCAAAGCTGTGTTTCTCGACTGATGCTCAAAATGCATCATCACTATCAGACTTCAAAACTGAATAATGGATCATTGAAATGGTGGTGAACAGAATTTCTCATCTTCTGACCGATGATGCAAAAACCACCGTGCCAGAGAAAGATGCCTGTCCTGTCTCCCGTTTTGGTCCTGCACCATTTTAGCTTTGCATTTCAGTCAATTGTTTTACTTGCTTTCCCGAGTGTTTGTTTGTTTTCTCCCACACCACATAAAAAAAAAAACCTTTCTCATCCCAGACTGAGCATTATTGTGAAAATAAATAAATAAATAAATAAAGGTCTCCGGAACTCCTGCTGAGTTAGAGCGAGTCCCTGACCTAAAAAAAGACACAAAAAAAACTGCCTTCAAACTCTGACTGCAGTGGAGGAGCGCCGCATGATGACGAGCGCTTATGTAAGTTCCAGAAGTTCAAATATTAGAGAGTTATAGAGTCAGCTCGGCCTGCAGGCGTATCAGAGGCTTCTCTGGGCTACTTTAAAAACATGGCGGCCCCCGTAGAGAGGACATGCTCCACATGTAAATATTCATTCATGGACTCATTTAAAGGTGCAGTACAAATGTTTGTTTTTTTTGGTCACGTATATTGGTAGAAAAACAATTACAAAACCATTACGTAACAACAGTCTTATCTTTACTGATCCTATAATCACCTGTTAAAGAGCTATTTAATGTAGACTTTTGTATGTACATTAGGAGGGGTCCTCTCAACGGGGGGGCGCCATGTTTTTACAGTAGCTCAGAATGGACATACTAAGCATCTTTTGAGTTTTAACATCAACTGAGGGCTCCTGCAAGCTTGGAGGGGTGAGGGTGAGGTGATGGATACAACATGCAACTTCACCACTAGATGTCATCAAATCTTACACACTATACCTTTAGGGGTAATGGGGAAAAAAATAGGCAATTATAAATTCAGGCGATATTTTTAACACAAAAGTGCCAGAGAACGTACACACAACACCTTTAATTCTTTAAAAACCTCCTGTACGTTTTTCATCTGTATGCCCAGAGGAGGTTCTTAGAAATTTCAGTTCCTGGAAAACAGTGTATTACTGTTCATTACTGTACATTTCTGTTGCTTTTAAACGTTCACATGTAAAAGAAAAATGAGGTTTCACTAAAAGAAACCTTTTCCTGAGCTGAGGCCCCCGAGCCCCAACCCCACCAGACATCCATTTGAGGAGTTATGGCCCTAAGGAAAAGAAGGGGCCCCTGACCAAGAGAAGAAAAAAAAAAGGGTTGGGGGGCTTGGGAATCTACCTCAGTAGAGCCATTCTGCTTCTTCCTGAGAGTCATAAAAGAAAAAAAAGTGAACCCTCTCCAAAGACACTTTAACCCTTTGCCCCCATGCATGTATGTGCCTGGATGAAATCTAATATGCAGGGAAAATCACACACGTTAAGAATCCAGATTCAACAGATCCCAGTGGGGTGGGGGTGGGGGTGGGGCTCTGTTTTCAGTGGTGCACGTTGGACGAGTTGCACAACATCTTATCAGAGGGGAACGTGCCACTTTGTCAGCTGTCGGCGTCGCGTGCACAGCGAAAAACGTGACGGGCGCGCGCATGTGTGTGTGTGTGTGTGTGTGTGTGTACAATGTGTTCCAGATGAGCTGTAAAGTCACCATTAAACCCAACATCTGTAAGGACACTTTACTTCTAGACTCGTCCAATGTCCCTTTGGGCAGGTGAGCGGTGGTATTCTGCAGATGTGTCCTTTGCGCACATTGATGGGATATTCTCACACTCTCCCTCATTGGGATGTGATGATGATGACGCCTCAAGGGGCCAAATCACCACAGGGAGTTGAGAGAGATTTCAGCAGGTGCCTCCGTTTCCATGGGAATCGCCGACGGGGTTGAAATGCCTCGTCCAATGTCCCTTTGGGGCCGGTGAACGCTGATATTCTGCAGATGTGTCCTTTATGATCGAGGTCTATCAAGGTGATTCCCTTCTCCCCGCATTTATCTCAATTTTGATTGGGTCTGATGTGATACATTGGACTGTGAACTCAGAGAAGATGAGCACAGATATGAACAGAGACCAGAAAGTGAACATAGATTTCCACCATTATGACCTGGTTCTCCATCTTACATTTTCTTTTTAATGGCTGCAACTATCAATTTCCCACTTAGATTATTGATCAGAGGCCACATAGGTGCAAATTTGAAGTGGGCCGGACCCGTAAAATCATAGTATGCTGTATGACCTGTAAACGACAACTAAATGTTCACAGGTGTTGTCGTACAAAAAAAGTACAAGTACAATTGCGGATTTAATGAAAATACACCAGTGCCCTGTTTTCTCGCACTTGGCAAAATCCTCTCGGGGTCCGGACTCGGGCCGGTTCTGGCCCACGGGGGCCGCATGTTTGCCACCCCTGTTTGATACGATCGGTAACCATGCGGGGCAAAGAGAGACACGCGTCATGCTCATTTCCCACATCCTACTAGTGAGGTCGACGACTCCGCCGATCTGAGCACAAACCAAACCTCTCATTCCAGACATCACGTGAGCGTCGGGTTCGCGTCGGCAGACGGAGCCGAGATTCACAAGCCGTGTTTCCCTGGTAAAGATCACAACCAACGGCGAGCATCCTCTCCCAGAGCCTGGGAGACTGCAGCGCTGCGTCTACCCTGATTTACGTCTCATTTTCTGACTCACCGGAGGTTAAAGAGCTCCGGCCTCTACAAGTTGACTGTGAAAGATGTCACATGTGGTCACCGGAGGGGGCACGAGGAACCAGAGTGTGAGAGGAGATGTTGCTCCACACACTGATGGGATATTCTCACACTCTACCTCATTGGGATATGATGATGATGATGATGATGATGGTGGTGGTGAAGCCTCAAGGGGCCAAGTCACGGCAGGGAGGCGAGATATATTTCAGCGGGTGCCTCCGTTTCCATGGGAATCGCCAGCAGGGTTTAAATGCCTCCACTCGTAACACTTGGCCAGCTAAGCCGTGAACACATTTGTGTTGTTAGACCCTTATAGGTGGATATATCACTCAGCATAATAGGATCAAGTGTGATTATCCTCACTTAATTGTAGGAGGTCAAAGGCTTAGGAAGGGGCTGTGTCGAACAAAGCGCGACTTCTTCGCTGCAGCATTAACCAGAGACCTATAATCACCATCTATACAGTTTAGAAAGAGGCTGACCACTAATTAGATACAGCACGCTTCAACCTGATCCCACGCACTGAATGAGAGCTGGGGGTTGGGGGTTGGGGGTTGGGGGTGGGGGGGTGTGGGGTGGGGGTGGGAATGAGTGGGGAAATAAAGTGAGAAGAGAAAAATATGTGAAAGTACAGCTGTTGATAACGATTCCTGCTGGTTTTAGAGCAAATCTGCATTTTAATGTGGCAATAAGTTGCATTTGGAAGAGGTATTCTCATTTCTGGAGCTATTTCTTATTTCATGCTTCATGCAGAATTTTCTGAGGCTGCATATGAGAGTGGGGGGGGGGGGGGGGAAAGAGAGAGAGGGGGGGGGGGGGGGGGGGGGGGGTAATATTTCCAGATGAGTCCAGGGGAGGTCTGCGGTGCTTCAGGAAATTGAACATTCATCCTGTGGGTTTCCTCTTATATATGAGACGAAAATCTCTACCCGGCCAAAAAAATAAATAGATCTGCAGCCATACCTGCACACTGAAAATGTAAGTTTCACAATGGGGATATTTTTCTTCAGCCTAGAATTAATGAATGAATAAAAAAAAAAGATTAGAGTAGATCAAAGCATTTTTTTTTATTGTATGAAAAATATATCAATAAAACGGAACAATATTTACAAAACAGTTGCACCGTGCAGGGCAGAGAGCAGCAGCAGCTCCACCGTGCTCCCCAGTATGACAAACATCAGTGTCGGCTCCCTGGAGTCACTCCGTTTAAGAACCGAACTTCACATAAAATACTGGAGGAGCACAGTGAGGCGCAAAAACACTCACCGGGGCTGACGGAGGCAGGTGACAACAAATGACATGAGAAAAGAAGTTTGGACGCACACATACTTTTGTTCACAGACAAATGGTCTAAAAAGAAAAAAAGAAAAAAGAAAAGAAAAAAAGAAAGAAAGAAAGAAAAAGAAAAGGGTATTAAGATCCTAAGAGGATGGATATGTCCAAAAGAGGGAGGCTATACAGTCCTAAATGACTTTGATCCAACCATAGGGGAACAAATAAATACACTTAATAATGAGAGAGTCTATCTAATCT